>CM076986.1:30417311-30422311 GCA_039105355.1 Benthosema pterotum
GCAGATACACAGACAGACGTAAGGAGGACAAGTGGAAGTGGATCTGGCGCTCACTGAAAGTGACATGTTGCTACAGCATGGGACAGACGAGGGCAAACACGCGCATGCATGCTCACGCACACATGCATTCGCACACAGGCAGAATCAGCAACAAACATTGATGAATTCTGTGCGTTTAGCTCGTTCACACTTTAGGTTGCCAGAACCATTGGTGATCATTGATTATTGGTGTCTTCCATCCAGACAGAGTTTTCAGACATACATGACGTCACCGGACTTCATAGCAGACTAGTCAAAAGAAAGAGCGATCGATTGATCTGCGACCAAGGGGAGGTCATTTTATTGCCACCGCGACTAACGATGATGCCGCCATGGGCCACCACAAATGAGTGGGCAAAAACCTGGGCCACCAAAAACATGTGAGTGCATGCTGGACTCACAGGTCCCTCGCAGGCAGTCAATGTGTTAACAGCACTATTGACACGTCATTTATACATCTCAGTATGAATTAATTGTCCCATTCAGAATGGCGACGCGGCTCAGTCGCCTTAGCGTTAAATCACTTTAACCATTCATTCAACCACTTCAGCTGTTGAAAACTCTGACTGAAACTTTGTGTTGTGATAGGAATCTGAAAATATGTTGTTGGCATTCATTCATTCATTCCTTCATTCGGGTCCTGGACAGAATTCTTCAGCCTGTCATGATTTTCTTGAGTGAAGCTTATTTTGATCAAAAAACGCAATCTGGGAAAAGTCGAACATACTGTATATGCCTGTATTTGTAAATGTGTTTCATTGAGGCTGATCGATGGAGAGAGTGTGCACTTCCTGTTTGAGAGGTGACCATTGATTTGCAGTTACGGTATAATAATGATGATAAATTGCTGCATTGTTCTTTCTAAAAAAAATGGATCTTGATGATGTCCGTTGAGAATCTTCTGGAATTTGTTATCCGGCATTTGTTGTGAAAAAGAAAACAATTTACTGGCCTAATCTGACCCCTGTGACCTCTGAGACAGTTTTGCGGTTGGAAAGGAAGCCAAGTATTATGTATTACACGCATATGCACACACACACACACACACACACACGCACACACACACACCCCAGATCATATTGTACATAAACAGATTATAATTTCCCTCCAGACTGATCATATTGCATTTAAACATAGATCATATTGTACAAAGTGTTTTCCCCATTCATTTTTATCATAGACTTTTCGAAAATAATTTATATAAAGACGATTTTGCCGCGGACAAAGCCAACTCGGGTCGTGACAATTCATGATGACACACACAATATCATCATATAATATCTAATTAGCAAGAAGTAGAAAACGGCATGATACAACGCTTTTTGTTTTTTTATCTTAGAAATGATTTGATCGTCCCAAAAGATTGTGCCATCATGATTTGTCACGACCCGAGTTGGCTTTGTCCGCATTGTAATCGTCTTAATATAAATTATTTTCGAAAAGTCTATGAGAAAAATGAATGGGGAAAAGACTTCTGGAACCGAGGTGGTGAGGTCACTGCGCAGGTCTATTGAGTGATCCGAATGTCACAAGCAGTTGGTCAACAGGTTCATGCTCTGTTCTGCCTTTGTGGTTAGAGTGTCCGCCTTGAAACCGGGATGTCGGGGGTTTGATTCCCGGCCGGATCATACAGTACCAAAGACCGTAAAAAATGGGACCCAATGCCTCCATGCTTGGCAAATACAAATTTCACTGCAGTAATGTGAGGTGTGGGATTCTCCTTTAAGTTCAGGAGCCATTATTTTGAAGAAAACTGCAAAGAAAGTGTAGCCCGTTGAATGGTCATATCACTGTGAACACCATGCTATGATTTGGGAAGTGGTCACAGGGCTTGACACTAACACTTGCCCGCTTGCCCGGGGCAAGTAAAAAAAAATGGTGGGGCAAGTGAAGACTGCTACCTGGTTGCCCGATCGGGCAAGTGTGCAACTTTGTGCACTATAACACAACACAAGATAAATTTGTCTTGAAGGCAGTCATTGCACTCTCCCTCTGTGTCTTTCCCTGCTTTCTAGCTATCCACAATTCCAGGCTGGATTTGGGAAACAAAACAGGCAAATTAACATACACATCAAAATTACCTAATCTTCTACATCTATATTGTGAGTCTTCATACCGAAACACGCCAGACCACCCAAGCTTTTTAATCTGTTATTGGACACACAGTTTTATACACTAACAGTCGGCAACACAATAAACATTCAAACTACTGACATAACAGATTTTTGAGAAATGGGATCTACTTGCTGCAACTCACTTGGGTTGAGCTGGAGTTTAGCATGCAAGGACAACATGCACATTTGATATCTCTATTTGTGTTTGCATTTAGCCAAACATTCTTGAACACAAGGCTTGGGAACAGTGTTGCCAACTTAGCGCATTTGTCGCTATATTTAGCTTCCCCCCCAGCACCAAAATTGGTGAAAAACTCCTGGCTGAAAATCTAGTGCTCTCAAGAGATAAAACCCTCATTTTAACTCTTGAGATCGTAAAATCATTCATTTTATATGCTTGACAGCGCTTTCTAGTGCCTTTTGGAAGTGCTACTAGTGCATTTTGGATTTTGGCAGTTGGCAACATTTGTTGGCCTGAACTGTATCTTGGATCCAAGATACAGTTCACGGCTACGGGAAGCATCGATCACCAACTCCACGTGCACTAAGGTTTGATGGGTTTGATGAGGTGAAATCATCATGGAGTGTCAGGAAAAAATCAACCCCATATATGGAGATCTAAGGTTTGCAGCTGGGGTTTGATCAGGTCAAATCAACATATGCAATGCCAGAACAGGTCAGCTAGAGTGTCTTGAGTGTAACAGGTTTTGATGAGCTCTGGCCATTATATGGAGTGTGTCTTGAGTGTACAGGGTTCGATGAGGTCACATCAACATATGGAATGTCAGAGCAGGTCAGCTCCATATGTGGCGACATAAGGGGGGCAGTGTCTTGAGTGTACAGGTTTCGATGAGTTCTGGACATATATGGAGTGTGTCTACTATGTACAGGGTATGAGGAGGTAAGATCAGCATATGGAATAGATTCTGTATTGGCTATATGGAGGTGTGACAGACGGTTGCGCAGACTGACATGTCTTGCAGGTTTTCATTGTAAACTGTGAGGCACTGAGACCGCTTTGCTTTGTCTTGTGAAGTGGAAATTCAGCACTGGCTAGAGTGCAAACTTGCGTGCTGTGTACAAGTAGGCCATGGCTTACTCGTGCATGAGCGACATTACCTATAAAGGTCTTTCACTTAGGTCACCATCATGGTCTGGGGGACCACCTGTGGTCCTTGAGAGGGTTCCAGATGCTCCCCAGCTAAATGATGGAAAGTTTGTTAACCAGATGTAACTCTTTGAGAGTGTAAACATGAAACCAACACTCTACACTCTTTGAGAGTGTAATTTTAACTCTTTGAGTGTAGAAATGAAACCAAATGGACCCGCAAGGGTCCATCTGAATTAGCCCAAATCTGCACAACTAGAGATCTATGTTTGCCTGTTTCCAAAATCCAGCCTGGAGTTTTAGATAAAAAATAAAATAAAAAAACAAAAAAAAAACAGAAGAAATCTTTGGGTTTTTGGGGTCTGTGTGGGGCAAAAATGTCGTCAAACGGTGGTCCGTGGCTCAAAGGCTGAATAAATAGTGGGCCCTGGTATGAAACAGGTTGAAAACCACTGGCCTATATGTTGTAATATAAGGAATATTAGGAGGACGTCAGGTTTGTTTTGGCCAGTGTTTTGCAGCTCTGCTGTGTGCATATGGTCTCTCATACCTCC
Source organism: Benthosema pterotum (assembly GCA_039105355.1). Taxonomy (NCBI): domain Eukaryota; kingdom Metazoa; phylum Chordata; class Actinopteri; order Myctophiformes; family Myctophidae; genus Benthosema; species Benthosema pterotum. Next base: position 30,421,127 of record CM076986.1, read on the forward strand.
TATATCCCAGTAATACGAGCTGTGCTGGTGGTTACCCAGGCAAACTGTGGGAAATGGCACACTTCCAGTGCACTGACCTGAGAGTACACACACACGCACACGCACACACACACACACACACACACACACACACTGAACCGAAGGCACACACATTATGGCCCAAAATAACAAGCATGGCCCACATAAAGCCCTCTCTGTACTGCCAGGACAGAACAGAGCCGTTTCCGCCGTGTGTGTGTGTGTGTGTGTGTGTGTGTGTGTGTGTGTGTGTGTGTGTGTGTGTGTGTGTGTGTGTGTGTGTGTGTGTTGTGTGTGTGTGTGTGTGTGTGTGTGTGTGTGTGTGTGTGTGTGTGTGTGTGTGTGTGTGTGTCAGGGGCGGATCTATAGGCATGGGGGGCAATGCCCCCTAAATGCCCAGCCTGCCCCACCAAACATGATGGCATGCAAAACAATATAAACCCAATATATTTCAGTGCTTATATTTAAAAGTATTTGAAACACTGCTGAAAATGGTATGGGTGCGGCTTCATCGGCGATGAAGCTGCCCCCTTACCATTTTCTTCTGCCCCCCCCCCCCCAATTGGGAAATATTACATCCGCCCCTGGTCTGTGTGTGTGTGTGCGTGTGCCTGTGTGTGTGTGTGTGTGTGTGTGTGTGTGTGTGTTACATGCAGTAATCCTGGTCTCTACACTGCCTCCACCCTCCTGCCTGATGGAGGGGAAGGGAACTGGTTTAGTTCCTTCCACACACACTGTATACAGTATACATCCCACTACCTGGGAAACCCCCTCCCCCGTCAGGCTCACTGCTTATACATTTAAGGAAGCATGAGCTCAGTTCGGTGCTCTCCGCAGGGTGGAAGGGCGAGAGGCAGGACTTGACACTAACACTTGCCCGCTTGCCCGGGGCAATTAAAGAAATGGTCGGGCAAGTGAAGACCTGGTTGCCCGATCGGGCAAGTGTGCAACTTAGTGCACTACTGTATAACACAACACAAGATAAATCTGTCTTGAAGGCAGTCATTGCACTCTGCCTCTGTGTCTTTCACTGCTTTCTAGCTATCCACAATTCCAAGCTGGATTTGGGAAACAAAACAGGCAAATTAGCATACACATCAAAATGACCTAATCTTCTACATTCTCTAGTTGTGTAGACCTGAGCTAATTAAGATGATGAATTTTAAC
>CM076986.1:30432311-30634811 GCA_039105355.1 Benthosema pterotum
GTCAGGTTAGAAATGAAACCCTTTTTTTGTGGTAAATTCCTTACTTGCTATTGTAGTGAATGGCAGTCCTCACTACAACTGTACAACTATAATGTCTTCTGTTTCCTTCAATGTTCACATATCATTCCTCCATCATGGGTTACTAGTAGAGATGCCCGATATTGACTTTTTTACCGATATCCGATATCCCGATATTATCCAACTTCTAATTCCTGATACCGATATCAACCGATATCAACCGATACCGATATATGCGGCTTCCAGTGGTGGAAAAATAACAGAAACTATTACTATACAAATATTTAATATAAATAAACATTTAGTATAAATACAAATTCATGTTATAGCCTAGAAATACTCCATACAACTATAAATTCAACATGTAGCCTACTTGAGTAAAGTACAAAAGTAATGGTATAAACATGACCGTAGCGCTGAGTCTACATCTCTGTAAATAGTCATAATTTCCAGTTTGTAAATACCGGTACCGATATTTTCCGATATGAAATTTGAAAGCTTTTATCGGCCGATAATATCGGAGGGCCGATAATATCTGCCATCTCTAGTTACTAGGGTGTCCAATCACAGGCTCTCTCACTTTCTCTCTCTCTCTCTGTTTCCTCTCACTGATCTTGTTCATCTCTTCATCTCTTACATATGCGAGCACCCCCCCACCCACCCACACACACACACACACACACACACACACACACACACACACACACACACACACACACACACACACACACACACACACACACATATCGTATAGCCTAGCACACAGTATGCTCTCCTGCAGGATTGGGCACAAGGGAGCAGTTGCCACACGCGGTGTGATTGCATGCTTATTACTTTGCATACATGCATAGCAAAGTGTGTGTGCGTGTGTGTATGTGCGCACGTGTGTGTGTGAGATATGTTAAGATGATGCAACCTCAAGGTCTTTAAAGGCTAATCTGTCCCCACAGTGCCATTATCGACTACAGCTGTGTGTGTGTGCGCACACACACGTGCGTCCGTCAGCACCAATGTGGTTTTAACAACCGCACCACTGGTAATGTAGTGTAGGTGCAGATTTACCATGTAATTGCAGCGTGAGAGGGTTGTGCGGTGCGTGGTAAAAGTGCCTACCAGTGGGCTGTGGTAATACACTATGGGAACACACTAACAGCCCATATAGAGCTGTGCAGTACGTGCCGCCCCTTTCATGACATTGCCCAAGGCGCAGAACTTAAAGGGGTACTCCACTTTCAAAAAAACTTTTGGTCATTTTATGGTCTACTCAGCCTCATGTGAACACACCAGACAGTTTATAAGTTACTCCTTTCAGTATTTAGATATTTGATGTTCATTAATCTGCCGGAACGTCCTTCCTATACAAACCCATTATAACTTAAAACTCCATTTTAACCATGACAGATTATTCGAAAACAACCCATCTTTTTTCTGGTGACTGAACATCAAATATCTAAATACTGAAAGGAGTAACTTATAAACTGTCTGGTGTGTTCACATGAGGCTGAGTAGACCATAAAATGACCAAAAGTTTTTTTGAAAGTGAAATACCCCTTTAATTCCCCATTCATCTTCCACACAGACTTGACATGATTCATATAAAGGCGATGGACAAAGACAACTCGCGTCGTGTCAATCAAATAATTTGTAAGAAGACAACAAAACAAAAACTATTGTATCGTGCCGCTTTTTTTTTCTTCTTACTAATTATTTGATAGGGCCAAAGTATTGTGTTTGTTGTCAGGATTTGTCACGACCTGAGTTGTCTTCGCTTGCGACGTAATCGTCTTTATAGAAATCATGAGGAAAATGATTTGGAAAATTACTTCTGGGCCGCCTACATTGTATCGTATTATATTATTCGATGTCAGTCATTTTTTAAATGTGCTACACAAATAAATGTGATTTGATGAAAGGGGTGGGACCAGGGGCGGTTTGGCACATATTTTCCCACCGGGACAATTTTGCCTTTGCCAGGCCACCCTGGGGGGAGTAGCTGGTTAACCAGATGTAACTCTTTGAGAGCGTTTTACACCCTCAAGAGTTAAAATATTCATCATGTGAATTAGCCCAACTTAGTCTACACAACTAGAGAATGTAGAAGATTAATGGACATTTTGATCTGTATGTTCTAGTGCATTTTGGAAGTGCCACTACTAGTGCATTTTGGATCTTGTCCAGCAGGCCACTAGGTGGCACAGGCCACCGGGAAAACTCCCTGTACTCCAGATGGCCAATCCGCCCCTGAGTCGATGCTTAAACTGTTTAAACTCATTAATTTGTTTTCCTCTCTCTCTCTCTCTCCACTCCTCAGTGTCCCTGCAGGACATCAACATGAGGAAGGCCTTCAAGAGCAGTACCATCCAGGACCAGCAGGTGGTGTCCCGGACCTCCGTCCCCAACCCCGTGGTGGAGATCTACCACCGCTGTGACAAGCCTCCACCTCTCAACATACTGAGCCCCTACAGGTCCGTTCCTTTTCAGCATACCTCTTTCCTATTGGTCGAATTCCGTTGGTCACATCTAAAAAGCCAAAAACCACACCAAAGGGTCGTGTCGGGAATAAGGTCAACCACAGCAATGCAACGCTTTGGCAACTCGGCGAGTTAATCGATAATTTACATTCCTAATGAAAATACTGTTAACATTGAGTGACTGCAGTTTCTTCCAGTAGTGATAGAAAGCCACAAGAGCGTTGACGTTATTGACCTGCGCAGCGACGTCACCACCCCGGTTCCAGAAGTGTTTTCCCCATTCATTTATCTCATAGACTTTTCAAAAATAATTTATATAAAGACGATCACAACTCTGGTCGAGACAAATCATGATGACACACACAATCTTTCTATTGAATAATAATCCAATCAAGACCCGGTATTCAAATATGTTTGCATACTGTGTCCTGATTGGCCACCAACAGGCAATGTTTTGCCAACAGCTCATTTGATCTAGCTTTAGCCAGGCTAATTGTTAAATACACCGTAACCTCACCCCTGTTGTGGCTCATTGATTTTAATCCAGGATAATAACCGCTGTTAAACGGATAAAACCGTTGCTAATTCACAAAAGTACAAGTATATCCAATCCAATCCACTTTATTTATATAGCACATTTTACAACACAAGGTTAACAGAGTGACATTGAGGGATCAGAAACTTAGGACTTGAGCACTGTTCATGCAGCCAAACTGGAATTGGAAAATACTTTGATTTCAACAAAGGCGGCACACTGCTATTTGGAAGCTGACAGCTATTTGAAGCATTGTACAGCAACAACTAATTAAAGTCTTTGTAATGTTTATGTTGTACTCTTACTACCAAACCATCTAAAATGAAGAGATTTAAAAGCATTATTTAAAGCTGGGCTGTTGCCTGAGTCCATAGCATTTCTATGTGCTAACGGTCCAGAATTTGTTCCTATTGGTTGTCTTCATTTTCACTAGAAGTCTATGTATCAGAGCCGCCTGGGCTGACCCCATGAAGTGAACAGAATTTGCGTAACTGTCCTAAACTCTATGGCTCTGATCTATGCTATCCCTTCTCAACCCTCTTGCGTCATTCATGCCATAATCTTTATGAGATCTCTCTGTGAGGGGTGCTATGTAAGTAAGTGAAATGCATATTTACTTCCAGTGTTGTAGTGGTACTTTTAGAAGTGGGAGGACGCCTCTTAAAGGGGAATTCCACCCACTCTCAGAAAAAAGGAAACTCATTAACATGGTGATACACATCTTGATGTCATCAAGATGTATTTCACCATACTAATGTTTTTTTTTCAGACCTCCATTTCTAAGGTATATTATACTAAGGTTTGAGTGTAATTCCCTTTAAGACACGTGCATGCACACTTGCATTTGCGTGTGCATGCACAACACACACAGACACGCTATTAAAACAAGTATAGCATATTGAGAAAGATTGTTTAGAAGAGAAGTGAGAAGTGGGGGAACGCCCGCGCCCCCCCTCCACTACACCCCTGCTCTGAGTGAAGGTTGCTATGCAAGTAATCAGGGGTGTAGTGGAGGGGGGACGCGGGGGCCGGTGTACCCCCAATTCTCACATCTAATTTATTTGTTTGTCTTGTCATTTACTTTTATGGATACAATTAGGCATTGTAAACAATCTTTCTCAATATGCTATACTTGTTTTAATAGCGTGTCTGTATGTGTTGCGCAGACGCACACAAATGCGCATGCAAATGCAAGTGTGCATGTGTCTTAAGGGGGAATTCCACTAATTTTCAATATTGTGATCTTGTGTGGATATGATAAAAAAAGTTCCCCCATTCTGTGTTTCCTAGAAATGGAGGTCAGAAAAAATCATTAACATGGTGGAATACATCTTGATGACATCATCTAGATGTGTTTCACCATGTTAATGAGTTTACTTTTAGGACCCTTTGAATTGAAAATGGATTGAATTCTCCTTTAAGAGGCGTCCCCCTAGTTCTAAAAGTACCACTACAACACTGCAAGTAATTAAAACGTATACTGTACTTACAGTACTTATTGTACTTTTTACAGGGACGACAAGAAGGACGCTCTGAAGTTCTACACAGACCCTTCATACTTCTTCAACCTGTGGAAGGAGAAGATGCTACAGGCCACCGAGGACAAGCGCAAGGAGAAGAGACGGCAGAAGGTACGGAGTGTGTGGCGTACTATGTGTGCATGCCTGCGTGTGTGTGTGAGGTATATAGTGTAGGTTTTAACATGTACAGGTTTCCCTGCCTACAGTTCTGTTCTGTTATTCCTGGGTTATGTTTTGTTGTCTTCAGTTAGCGCTGCGTTGTCATGCTTCATTATGTCATTGGTTGCTATATAGCACAGCAGCACTTGGTCTGCAGTCACCAAATTCTGCACTACATGTACTGTATAACGATATGTATCCACACGCAGTGGCATTTTTTTTTGGCCATTAGGCAGACTAGGCAGTTGCATGGGGCGCCATGTGGGGCCATTTTACTGTGCATGTCATAGGTATGACGTCACACAAGATTTTCCCTGGAGCCCCCCCTTACCAAATGGACCCTTACGGGTCCATTTGGTAAGGGGGGGCTCCAGGGAAAATCTTGCCCAGGGCTCCAAATTTCTGATAGTATAACATTTCTCTATGAGGTACTGATATTTTATTTCCAGGCACTGATGGTGATTCAGTGAACTATCAAAGAAAAAGCGCTTTGCCGTTCCAGCACCAAAGGAAATACAATTATAAAACACGTTGGATGTGCATAATAATTCCTGTTAACTGTACATTTTGCACAGAATGCAAATTTTCCTGTCAGCACTTTAACCCATCCTAACTGTTCTATTGCCTACAGCTACTTCATTCTAGCTACTGTAAGCCGGTAATTCTCCTATCGGTCGCAAGGAATTCCTCATTTGAATCCTTCCCTTCAGAGCCTCAAAGCCTCTTTGTACTGTTTTAAAAGAATCATCCGAGTGGGGAGAAAAAATGGCGGCACTCCACAAAAATGACGATGCAAAACTGCCTCCAAAAAAAGTGCACAGATAAAACACTTTTAATCTGGCTAATACATTGCTGCAGATTTGTATCTGCTCTAATTGTCTCTACAGCTGATTATGCATTGCTCCTAGGGCATTGGCCCTTCATCTCCTCTTGGTAATGTGTTTAATGACGTTATAAACTCTGATTCTGGACAAGTGCTGCTGTCAGTTCTGTATTTGTTTTGCTTTAGTATTCAATCTTTTTTTTTGTCTCTGCTCCCCCAACGTTAACGGTGTATTTAATGCATTCAAGGTTTGGTTTTGTTTTGAAGTTCCTTTGCGTTTTTTTCCCCCACCGATAATGAACAACGGCTTGGTCTAGTATCTAGCGTATAGCAGAAAGAATACGCGTCTGGACAAACCACAGCCACCTCCAACCTGCCCCCATCCGTTCTTCAACGACACCTGCTGTCTTCTGCTGCTTCACACACGTCTCTCTCTCTCAATCCACATTCCATGTCACATCTTTCTTTTATGCTCATAGTTGTGAAACTATGCCTCTGTAGTCTGAGGCCTACGGTATATTATTGGCTTGAGAATAATAACCTCCGATTTAAAGCCTTACTGGTTCACCCACCCACCATCCTGCTAAATATAGTTCTATGCCAAAGTTTCTCCATTGTAACCCATATTTTGAAGAGACAGACCTTGGAAACTGGATGTTATGATAACATAATCGTCTCTCTAGCGTGCCTGCTCTCGTTCAGTGAAAACGCCTGGTCTGCCAGAAAAGCGACAATGAGGGGGCAGAATATGAGACATTCTTACACTTCCTAAGAGTGCTTAATTGATCCCTTTGAACTGCAAAGTGCAGTCCTGGAGTTGGGAAACCCTTAACCTCACATCACCAAGCTTTCCACCTTGAGGAAAGGAAAGCCTGTGCGTGTGTTCCCAAATCACTGAGTGAACCGGACTGGAGTGGATGGAAATTATGACATGTTGTAGTCACTGATTTGTATATCAGGCAGGACACAGGAATAAGTCGTACTCATTCATAATACTGATTCTGCCTTGTGGTTTTTCAGCCAGATGACTACAAGTCATTGACTACTCAACATGACGAAAGTTCTCATCCACTCCCAACCAGATTATAAACCACAGATGGAATGCTGCCCAGCCTATATATATATATATAGGGAAAACCTATATAAACCCAGTTTGCTGCCATTTGTTCCCCCAACACAGTTGACTAACCTCTCCTTTTCATTTTCTCAGTTGAATCCATGCACCAGGTTGTATTTTTTTGTTTGGTCCGCCATGTTTCTCATGCTCCTCCTCCTCCTCTTCTTCCTCTTCCTCCTCCCTGCTGTCTCAGATCTGTCTCTCTGCTCTGTCTAACCCATATGAGGTGTGGTCTGTGTGTGTGTATTATCTCCCATGTTCTCCTCCATAGAGTTGTCCGGCTCACCCAGACAGGCCTCACTCCAGACAACAAGCCCCACCCAGGAGCCCCCTGTCCAGCTCTGTAAGACAATACCCCCCCCCCCTCCTCCTCCAACCCCTATACCTCTCCTCTTCAACGTTCCAATCTCCTGAACCTCCTCCTCCTGCACCCCAATGTCGTAGTTTAGCAGACCCCCTGTGGATTACACATGCATTGTACCGACGCGCACACATGCACCCACCATGCACGCACGCTAGCTAGTGACAACAAGCACACCCACGCCGGTAGGTATCCCAGTCACAGTGTTGCCAACTTGGTGCATTTGTCACTATATTTAGCTCTTTTCCAGACCCTCCTAGCGCCAAAATTGGTGAAAAACTCCTGGCGGAAAATCTAGTGCTTTTTTGCTGGTGAGTTGGGGCGAAATTGGTTGACAGGCGCCAGAGATAAAACCCTTGTTTTTTACCATTTTCCTCCTATGATATGGAGCCTTATAGAGCTGTAACTCTTGAGAGTGGTAAAATGAAACCAAATGGACCCGTAAGGGTCCATTTGGTTTCATTTTATATTTAAATGGCTGAATTACCCGATTTTTAAGAATCTACACATTTAGAAAATGTAGGAGAATTGATATTTTGGCCAACATTTTTGCCAGTTTATCTCTCCTCAACATCAAACGGTGGTCCTCCACAATTGGGAAGGAGAACAGGCAAAACGTTGGTCAAAATAACAATTATTCTCCATTTTCTAATTGTGTGGACTCTTGAAATTACGTAATTCAAATATAATTTAATTCTTGAGAGTGTAAAATGAAACCAAATGGACCCGTAAGGGTCCATTTGGTTTCATTTTGACGCTCTCAAGAGTTACAGATCTATACATTTTAGGGGACTGTCATGTGATCTACCTGCATGGTCTGTGTGATCTACTGGTAGATCAAAAAAAAAAACATTTTGGGCTTGATGGTCAGCTAAGTATAAAATGGGGGAAACTTTTGCAGTGCAGATGGAACAACATCAATCTGCTGTTTTTCCTGTGAAAGCTTTTCCCCCAAACAGAAAAGGCCCTAGTACCGGTACCTATAAACACACATCGAGATGCCCTGCTATATTTTCCCTCTCTCTCTTACACTCACAACAACATTATGTGTGACGCGAGCACACAGTCCCTTGTGTCTGCGTCAGTGTCTGTTTCCTTTTCTAAGGTTTTCGCCACTTCCTTTTTGTTTTACTCACCATCTCTCCATGGCTTATAGCTCTAGTCTGGTTTGATTTGGTTTTGGTCTTGTTTCCTGTGTCTCGTTTTCTACGTCGGAGTCTGGGCGCCTTGCCCGCTGTCTGCCACTGTGTCTAAATGTGGATGCCGTCCCTGAATAGTGCCGTAGAATAGCTTTTGTGTGTGCGCGTGTGAGTGTGCATGCGTGCAACCTGAGCTGGTGGTGGTGGGTATTCCTTCCTTTCTTCCTACCTTCCGTCTGTAGCACTGTAAAACCTTGTCTCCTTTCAGATTTCCTTTATATTTCTACCAAGGAAATGGTAAATTTAGGAATGGACGCCAACCTTATTTTTTTTCTCTCTATTCAGCAATTCCAGTTGTCGGATTTGTCGCGCTGGATGGCAAACTGCAGCTGGGAATTTGATGGGACTCGCTATTTCTTAATGATTGAGACCTTTTGTAATAAAAAAAAAAAAAAAAAAAGATGGACATTCTGCCCCCCCCTGCCCCCCTCTAGATCCGGCCCTGACAAACGCACAGTAATACTAGACTGCCTCCCCCTGGCCAACCTGATTGAGGGGATCGGAAATGGTTGGAATAACGTGTTCCTCCTTCCACGCGTGTCCAACCAGGAAAACTCCCCCTTGGAAGGAAGAAGGAAGAATGAAGCCCGTCCATGTAGGGAAAAACCTGCATTTTCGGAAACAGTTCAGGGAAACATCAGGAAGGCTATAAGAGTTGGAATGGAGTCCTTTCTCAATCTCCAGCCATATCGGCGAAGATCACAGTCGTTCAGGCAGCAAAATCTAGCCAGAATCAGATCTGAATCACTTCAAGATAGAAATCTGATTTGTCTAACAGGTCACATGACTCATTTAAACTAATCAGATTCCAAGCAAATTTGATTCAGGCTGGATTTGGCTGCCAGTGTCAAACCGGCCCGATTCCCTGCAGCGTATTTCATCAAACTTCCAGTATGAGTTTGCCAGCCAGGAGCATCATACATAGGGGCATTTCCCCTGCACGGTAACCTGTCCCTTCCTTAACTTGCCTTCCTTGAGGCTCCCTAAAATCCCTCTTCTATCCTCGCTTCTCTGACTGTTATAGTTATATGTAGTTGCTCACAGGGGCGGATGTAACATTTCCCAATTGGGGGCAGAAGAAAATGGTAAGGGGGCAGCTTCATCGCCCGTGATGCAAAGCAGCACGGGCGATGAAGCTGCATCATGCATCATGCACAGTTGCATCGTGCACAGTTGCATCATGCACAGTTGCATACACCGTTTTCAGTAGTGTTTCAAATGCTTATAGATTATAGATAGATTAGGGGGGCATTGCCCCCCACACTCCCATGCCTATGCCTAGATCCGCCCCTGCTTGCTCACGAGATGTTCCAGAAAATCCAGCAAATAGTCGATCTCAAAAACCTCTGAGCAACCACGTATAACTTAATGTTGCTGCTAACGTTGCATTTAATCTCTACTTCTTATATTCTCTCTCTCTCTCTCTCTCTCTCTCTCTCTCTCTCTCTCTCTCTCTCTCTCTCTCTCTCTCTCTCTCTCTCTCTCTCTCTCTCTCTCTCTCTCTCTCCAGGAGCAGCAGAAACAGGTGGAGGACCCCAGCAGGGAGGTTAAGAAGGTCTGTGACATCATTTGCTGCTGTTGATACACAACACCATGCACAGCATTATACCTGTATGTACAGTACATCGCCTGCATGCACCTCTAATTGGCCCTTTTCAAAACCCTCACCCTGTTGCTAGGCAGGTTAAGCTTTCCTGGCCAAGCTTTTCCTCTGCTAACATGCTCATTGGACGAGGACCGGATTGGGGAGGGACTCAGTGAAGAGCTAATTGTTGCATATTGACACGTCAATGTAGCTGTGTGAGAAACAGAGTTGGGTTGAATGTTATTGTGAATGTTATTGACCTCCTATTACATGCGGGGATTTTCTTTTATTTTATTTTTTAAATATTGTTTTGGAAGATGTCCACAAAATGCTCCACAACAGGGAGCAAGAAATAATGAAACAATATTTTAAAAAAGAAATGAAAACCGTAAAAAGAAATGCACAGCACTTTCATGTATTAGGAGGACAATATCAGTCACCAGAAAAAGAGACTGATGTTTTGGATGAATCTATCATAGGAAGGGGGCGGGGCAGCTAAAATGAATATCAAATATCTAAATACTGATTGGAGTAACTTATAAACTGTCTAAGGTGTTCGCATGAGCCTGAGTAGATGATAAAATGACCAAAAGTTGTTTTGAAAGTGAAATATTCCTTTTAACCCTTAGTGTACTGAACGCGTTTTGGTGTTCTAAGCATTATGTTTTAACTATTGAAAAATAGCAGATCTACAAGCTCGTAGCGCGCCACCGAGTGGCGCGCTATGAGCTTGTATTTGCTATTTTTGATAAATCGTGAAAACGTGGTGCAAATCTTTGAATATTATGTTATTCAGAAACAGACAGGACACAATGGTTTTTAATATAACAGATCAACGTGATGTTACACAATGTTTTGTTACTTGCATGCTTGTAAAAGTTGCTTTCTAGTGGTAGTCTGCTCACATGGGGTGTAGTGGAGGGGGGGCGTGGGGGGACGGCGTCCCCCCACTTCTCACATCTAAGATATTTTTGGGGCAAAAGTAGGCCTATGTTTTTTGTCTTGTCATTTACTTTTATGGATACAATTAGGCATTGTAAACAATCGTTCTCAATTATGCTATACTTACTACAAATGCAAGTGTGCCTGCACGTGTCTTAAAGGGGAATTCCACTCATTTTCAATATTTTACTATGTCATTAATATACCTTAGAGATGTTGTGTGGACATGATAAAAAAAGTTCCCCCATTCTGTGTTTCCTAGAAATGGAGGTCTGAAAAAAATCATTAGCATGGTGAAATACATCTTGATGACACCATCAAGATGTGTTCCACCATGTTAATGAGTTTCCTTTTTTCTGAGAGTGTACAAATGGAACCAAATGGACCCACTAGGGTCCATTTGGGGGTCCATTTGGAGGTCCATTTGGTTCACATTTGTACCCTCTCAGAAAAAAAAAGAAAATGCGTGGAATTCCCCTTTAAGAGGCGTCCCCCCACTTCTAAAAGTACCACTACAACACTGGTGACGACACTCTAACTCGTTCCACTGATGCGTTGCAGGTGCGTAAGGCTCGCAACCGCCGCCAGGAGTGGAACGTCTTGGCCTACGACAAGGAGTTCAGACCTGACGCCAGGCTGACCCCGTCGCCCTACCACGGAATGTCCTCCGAAGGCTCTCTGTCCCCGGACAGCAGGTCTGCAGCGCATGCATCATGCACAGTTGCACACATTTAAATTTCTTTTATTTGAGTCCACATTTTTATAAACATTGTCAATGGCACCAATATTCTTGAGTGGTGCAACCACTCCCGAGCTTGGCCTTGTACCCATATCCTAATAGAGGGGTTTTTCAACCTTTTTGACAACAGGGAGCACCGTTTATTCAGCATTTGAGCCACAGCCCACCGTTTGACATTTTCACCCCCAAGACCTGCAACTAAAGAATTCTTTTGGTTTTGTCCACAATTCCTGGTTTGATTTTGCAAACAAAACAGTGTAGACTTCTTAATTAAGTGGTGCTAATTCAGTTGGTGAATATTTTAACTTTATTGAAACCAAATGGTTTCATTTTTACACGCTCAAGAGTTATATCTGGTACATAAGCTTTCCATCATTTAGCCTGGGGACCACCTGGAACCGTCTCAAGGACCACTGGTGGTCCCCGGACCACCTTTTGAAATCCCCTGTCCTAATATACAGTATATCCCTGTTTTTACCATACCGACAGGGGGCGCTGTTTCACCAGTACATACACAGCACCACTCAGTTCACGCATTGGCCACTCCTGATATCCTCTAGACCAGGGGTGGGCAATTATTTTTCCCAAGGGGCCACATGAGATACATAAAATATTGTGGAGGGCCAAGACTAAAGGCTGAACTAAAGTCTGCGTAATATTAATATAATTTCAAGATAAAAGTAAGAGTAAGACCAACGATTTTGACACCAGGGCCCTCTATTTATTCAGTATTTGAGCCACGGACCACCATTTGATGACATTTTAGCCCCACAGATGCCAAAACTTTCTTCAAGATTTTTTTTTTTTTGTTTGTTTGTTTTTGTCCACAATTCCAGATTTGGGAAACAAAACAGGATAACAAAAATGACCATTCTCTTACATTTTCTGATTGAATGTGTAGACTTTGTGCTAATTCAAATGATGAATATTTTAACTCTTGAGAGTGTAAAAATGAAACCAAATGGACCCGCAAGGGTCCATTTGGTTTCATTTATACGCTCTCAAAGAGTTACATCTGGTTAACCAACTTTCCATATTTAACTTGGAACTATGGTGGTCCCCGGGCCGGTCAGAGTCAGCCAAAGGGCCGCATTTGGCCCCGGGCCGCATAATGCCCAGGTATGCTATACACACTCAAAACAACAAATGCGCCATGAACAAATGAACATTGGTCACTTCAGTCTTTATTCATGTCCTTGAGTACACAAGGACACATATATTATGTAGCCAAACGATAGCACATGTCTTCATGATATAACAAGCATATCACTATGATGGTTTGCCGGAGGTTCGACTCCCGAGCTCAAAGGTCTTTGCAGCGTGTTACTCCCCATGTCCTGTTTGTCTGCTGTTCACTATCATAAAAAAAAAAAACTCCCCCAAAACATCTTTATAAAGAATTGGCAGCGTCTCCGCCATATTTGGCTGCTACTATAGCAGAGACAGCACAGTGCTATGTCAGCCTTTTTGCCTCCTTTTTGGGCATCCCCCCACGACACACACACACACACACACACACACACACACACACACACACACACACACACACACACACACACACACACACACACACACACACACACACACACACACACACTTCTGTATTACTTTTGACAACTTAAAAAGAATACATAATTCCAGTTTTCCCCATATATTTGTTCACACAGATGCACACACTACAGCTTACTCTACTGTATGTGAGTGTGAGTAAACTCACACTGAAATCCAGCTCTCTGCTGACCTCTGCTGGAGCAGTTTGAAACTTACTCTGAGAATGTACAGGGTACAGTAGGTGTTTGTTTGAAGTAGCATATATACCACAATTTTTATATGAGACAAATTTAAAGGTTTTGTAAAAAATAATTTTTATTTAATTTAATTTTCATTTTTTTCTTTTAGGTTTTATGATCTCAGTCACACCCGGAAAATCTGAACCATAATCATTCACTGTATTTTCATTTTGTATGCTCTCAGAAAAAAGAAGTGTCTAAAGAAATCCATTAACATGGTGAAAACACATCAAGTGTCATCAAGATGTGTTTCACCATGTTAATGATTTTCTTCAGACCTCCATTTCTAGGAAACACAGAATGGGGGAACGTTTTTATCATGTCCGCCCAGCACCTCTAATGTATATTTATGACATATTAGAATATTGAAAATGGGTGAAATTCCGCTTTAAGAGGACACCATGTTATTCTCCAAAAAGAAAGTACGTCCGTACATTCATTGATGAACAAGTAACGCCAGGAATTCGGTTCGGTGCTCCATTAATGTGTCGTTGATGTCCATTTCCTCTCCTCTCGGCAAACAGATCTGTGGCGTCGGACTCGTACCCGGCCAGCCCCAACAACAACACGGCGGCCCTGCAGGCGCCCGCCGACCACCACACCCGCGAGCTCATCAACGCCGCCGCCGCCGCCCAGACGCAGTCCCTGGACCGGGTGCTGCGGCCCTCCAACCAGGCCCCCGGAGGAGGGGGCGCGGGGGCGGCGGGGGGCCGCCACGTGGCCTCCCTGGGGAGGACCCCGTCGGGGCACGGCGGCCACGTGGCCGGAGGAGGAGGAGGAGGAGCGGGAGGAGGAGGAGGAGGGGGAGCAGGAGACCCCACGGTCAACGGACCCCGGCAGCAGTCGGTCAAGGAGTACAGGGCCGCGCACAGGTCAGGAGATGGAGGCAATGCCCCCCTAAATGCCCTGACTGCCCCACCAAACATGACGGCATGCAAACAAACCAAATCTCAAATATATTTCAAATTAAAGTGCTTATAATCAAAATGATTTGAAACACAATGCTACTAACTAACTACAATTGTCGTACCTTTAAAACAACAGCATTGAAACCATCACATCACGTGTCTGTGTTGCAACTTCTACAACAACTGATGTTGTTATTGATGCTTTTCTTGCCTAAAATAAGTCCTGTAACCGAAAGTGGTATGGGTGCGACTTTCGCGTTGTGCGTTTTGTCTGCTCCTCTGTTTTCGAGTGAACGGCTTTCAAAATGAGTTCTCCTCTGTTTAATGGGAGCTAGACTCGCTCCCATTAGGCTCAATAGTAACAAAATAATATATAGAAAATCCTCTGAGCAAATTAATGAGATCCAAAGGCAGCTTAAGGTGTCTACTTTAAGGGGAAAAATAAAATGAGTTGATGATGTGTTTCATTTTTTTAAATGCATTTGACTTTTTTTTTTCCAGGGCTCATTCAGAGATAAATGCATATAAAGTTATACCATTTATCAGTTATCAATTCTAGCTGGAGAGTGTGTGAGGTGTTTTCTGGGTTTTGTAGTGCAATCACCCCTTAACCCTTAAGGCCTATTCAGAGATGGATTTTCGGTGCCCACCGCGACCACCGCGACCACCGTTTCCTACAATATGACGTCATACCACCGCAACCACCGCACCTCCCAGCCCTCCGCTCGGATTTTACTAACCACCGCACCGCACCGCGGTGGTTGCTTGTTTTTAACGGCTGGTTAAAAAAAAGAAAACACACAACAAACCACAGCGTGGTGCGGTGCTGACAGTGGACTATATAATAGCGCGCGGTGCGGTGCTCTGAGCGGTGGTCGCGGTGGCCACCGAAATTTCAGACTCTGAAAGAGCCTTTAGTGTACTGAACGCGTTTTGGTGTTCTAAGCATTATGTTTTAACTATTGAAAAATAGCAGATCTACAAGCTCATAGCGCGCCACCTTGTATCTCTGCTATTTTTGAAAAATCGTGAAATTGTGGTGAAATCTTTGAATATTATGTTATTCAGAAACTAGATATAGGACACAATGGGTTAAAGGACTTCATGAGGTGGTGTGTGTGCAGTGAGATAATGAGCTTGTTAATAAAACAAAGCCTAAAACGACTTTTGGAGTGATAAGCAGACAACAGAATAATCAATCAGTCGTTGTGGTCTGTTAAAGGAGTCGTCGTTGGGTGATATTATCATCGCCAATAGTGATAATCTTAAAAGGATCCCTGTCTAATAAGATAAACATTGCTTAAAACATTATACTTTCCCTATATAACTAAAATAACCAAATAAAAACACCAATGGCATCTTATTTCTTTCATAAATAGAGAATATTTCACTCAACAGGAACTGCTCCTGGCGCAGGATGATGCTCTATGTGAATACTGTATATGGATGAACATGCTCTGTGACATCATCATCCTGCGACCGGAGCACCTCCTATTGAGTGAAAGATTCTCTATTTATGAAAGAAATAAAGTATTGAAGGTGTTTTTTATCTGCATGTTTTAGTTATAGAAGGCAAGTATAGTGTTTTAAGGCATATCTATCTTATTAGGCAGGGATCCTTTTAACAATAATTGTTTGACATATTTTAATTGGCATATTTCTATGGCAATGGCATCGAATGTCTACCGAGTGTGCACCCCAGAGTCAGTTTCATTGGCAGACAATGTATAATCTCTCTCTCTCTCTCTTTAAAACAGCGGCCAACCCTCCTCCATCCCAGAGTACTACATCCCCCGGCCCCTCCCCCTCCCCCGCCCACCATCCCCTCGGCCCAGACGGCCTTCGACCCACCGCCCAGCCCCCCGCCGCCGCCCCTCCCCCGGCCCCCGCCCAGCAGCCCCCCACCTCCTCCTACTCCCCCTCCCCTCCGCCGCCGCCCGCCAACTACGTCCCGTCCCCGGCGCACCCTCCGCCTGCCGCCCCGCCCCCTCCTCCCCCCGCCGGTGGCGGGGTGGTGCCCCCGCCCGGCGCCCACCCTGTCCCGCTGCTGCCCCACCACCCGTCCCACGGGCTGCACCACCACGCCTCCCCGCCCGCCGGCGGCGGCGCAGACGGCGGAGGCGGAGCCCTGGCGCCCTCCGCCTCCGTCAGGAAGGCGGCGGCCGCCGCCGTGCTGGGCATGATCCCCATGAGCGACGCACGCTCGGACCTGCTGGCCGCCATACGCAGAGGTCAGTGGCCGGTTCTGTCCAATTCATGTGCAAAATGCAAAGAGGGCTTTTAGTGTATGTAGTTATGTAGCAGAATCTAGTTTACTGAATGTTTCGTGAAGATTTTTGTAAACCATGTTTTTTCTGTTCTATGAACTCTATGGAACATGAAAAAAGTGGTTTACATTTTTTATCTTTGCCCAGAAAATATTTACCCATAACATCCCATATAATGTAATAATTAAAAATATAGTAATACTTTAAGAAGCACATGTGACATGTCAAACTAGGGGTTTTTCATGCTTCTGAATCCATCCCAAGCATTAGTTTTGCCCAAAAAACATTCCTTGGGTTAAAATCAGCCATAGAAATCATGGAAAATGTGATGAGGTCAGCACATTTGGGCAAGTATCTATGGCCGTTTTTAGGCCAAGGAATGTTTTTTGGGAAAAACTAATGCTTGGGATGGAATTAGAAGCATGAAAAAACCCTAGTTTGACATGTCACATGTGCTTCTTAAAGAATTATTATATTTTAATTATTACATTATATGGGATGTTATGGGTAAATATTTTCTGGGCAAAAATAAAAAAATGTAAACCACTTTTTTCATGTTCCATAGAAAAGTAGAAACTAGCGTCATGAACTAGAAACTAATTTCAGAGACTGGAATCTAGCGTCAGAAACTAGAATCTAGTCTGAAAAAAATGGGTTAAGTCTCAAATCAATCATCTCTCCTCCTCCATGCAGGCATCCAGCTGAGGAAGGTCCAGGAGCAGCGGGAGCAGGAGGCCAAGCGGGAGCCGGTGGGCAACGACGTGGCCACCATCCTGTCCCGACGCATCGCCGTCGAGTACAGCGAGTCCGACGACGACTCGGACCCCGACGAGAACGAGTGGTCCGACTAGGAGGAGGACCACCAGAGCAGGAGGAGGAGGAGGAGGGAGGGATTGGGTGGGTGGTCCGACTGGGATCACCCAGAGGCGAGGAGAGGAAGGATGGGGAGGTGTATTTTTTGGGGGGGTAGGGGGTCCATGTGCCAGGGAGGGAGGGTTAAAGGGAATTCCAGCCATTTCCAACATTTTACTATGTCATTGATGTACCTTGGAGATCTTGTGTGGACATGATAAAAAAAAAGTTCCCACGTTCTGTGTTTCCTAGAAATGGGAGGTCTGAAAATATCATCTTGATGACATCATCAAGATGTATTTCACTATGTTAATGGATTTCTTTAGACGCTTCTTTTTTTTTCTGAGAGCGTACAAATGCAATCAAATGAACCCTGGCGGGTTCATTTGGTTGCATTTGTACACGCTCAGAAAAAAATGTTGAAAATGGGTGGAATTCCCCTTTAAGGGAGGTCCTGCTTCCCTTTTCCACCAGGGTTGAAACGGGTTTGGTTCTTCTTTATTGTTTTTTTTTTTTTTTTTCCCAGCCTAATATGGAAACCGGTTGGTGGTTTCACAACCCCTAAACCAGTGGTTCCCAAAAATGTCGTCCGAGGACCCCTAGAGGGTAGGGCGTCCAGGGGGTACCTACAGTAAATTATGGATATTTAGGAATGGAATGGATTGGACCTGTGAAGGTGCTGTACGAAATCTCAGAATTTTCCTGAATTAGTGACCTCCTGAAAATATCTAGCATGTATGGCAACCAATAGTGGTCCACAGTGGTCCTCCAAACATGTCCCTATAACCTCCGTCATTGGTGGATGGAAGGTGCAGGTAAGCATTATGGTAGCCAATCATGACGTCACTATGTTATGTAGTGGAGTGCATTCAGTGTTGTTTTTGTCGACTAAGACTAAGACTAAAGACTTAGTCGACTACGTTTTTTTTTGAAGATGAAGACTAAACCATAACCTAAGGCTAATGGAAATAAGACACATTTTTATCTTCCTTTTTTCTTTCATTTTTCAAGTATGTGAACTAAAACGAGACATGTTTCATACTAAAAACTATAAATCTGTATAAGATATATCAACCTACAATGTGTTTGTATGTAAGATTAAACTACCAAGACTAAGACTAAATCATTTTTGACATTTCGTCGACTAAGACTAGACTAAAAAAATGAATTTCAGAAGATTAAATGGGACTAAAAGACTAAATATGTCTTATTGAAAAGACTAAGACTAAATCAAAATATTCTCAAAAACAACAACACTGGAGTGCATTCAGTTTATTTTATGGCTGTACACTAGAGGGAGCCATACTGCAAGGAAAAGGAATGATGAGTTTTGAGTTAAGATTTGAAAAGGACTATGACTTTATAAGGACCACTGCGGCCACTATGATTGCGGTTGATACTAGATATTTTTAGGAAGTGATCTACTAATGGGAGGGTCGAAGAAAAATAAGAAGAAACATTTTGAGAATCTCTGCTATTCGTAAACATCTCCTGTTATGGGGAGAAGGATGGCTCCCTGGACTACTTTGTGGAAACTTGGGGGTGGTCCTTGACATGAAAGAGCTTGTGAACCACTGTTGTATAGAACCAGAGTTTGTGTTGGTGGAAAAGGGTCCTCAGTGAGAGAGAGGGTAGCCTGGGTTCCAGCCGAGAGAGAAGAGGTGTGGTGTAAAAAAAAAAAAGAAAAAAAAAAGTGTGCGCCGGGAAAAACATGTTCATTTCTCATGTTCTTTTTTGGTTGGGGAGTTGAAACAGATTCAGGAGGAGAGACAGGTGGAGCCTGAATTACAATTGGTTGTACAATGTTGCCGTTGTCACACAGCGAAAAATACCCGATCTACAAGGTTACAATGCGCCATGGATTCGATGCGCCGTCGCGAAGCTTGCGGATCTTGGGCTCCATTCTCGTTACATGCTAAATCCCTTATACCCCTTATCACTTTTTTTTTTTTACAATTTTTAAAAACTTTTGGGAATAGTTCAATGTGCCAATCTATTGACATGTTGTGAGCATGCAGACTGGCCATTTGAACGATCGAAAAATGTTTTTTTAAATAGTTTGAAAAAAGCAAAGAAGTTAAGGGATAAGGGGTTTAGCGGTGACGAAAATCTAGGCCCTTGTCTCTTTTGCGACGCACGACCGCACCAAGCAGTATAAGTGCAGGGCTTTTATAGTCATTAACAATTTAATTAACTCCAACACCGGCAGACGCAGCTAACCGTGCACACATATACTGTAAGACAGGCACACACACACACACACAAACGCACGTGTATATGCGCAGCAGCACACGTGCGCGCCCCGCCGGGTCTATTTCAAGACCGCCCCCGTAACGATCGTCGAGAGCTCTCACGGCAACAGGTTTGGTAATTTCCGCACGCTCGCTTCTTCTTCTTCGGGTTCTTGTTGCCACGGACGACGGCACTTAACTTCCTGAAGCCACGTGCTGTGTGTGTGTGTGTGTGCTGTGTGTGTGTGTATGTGTGTGGGTGGGAATGTGTGTGTGCATCCAGGGGAAGCTAGCGCGTGATTGATAAACAAACACACACATACTGTATACACTTAGGCACGTTACTATACTTGAGAGGACAGCGCTGAAAATAGCCTGAGAATACCTACCTGCCGAGCTTGGAAAAAATGGACGATTTTTAGGCACAGGCGACACCAGTGATGTGTTTTTGCGTTTGTCGATGGCTGGGTGCCTGGTTTGCTTTCAAAGATGAATCCCCAAGATATTGATAGATGTGAATCCGAATGAGGAGCTGGCATTTTATGCCTTCTCAACAGAAACTAAACAGCAACAAAAGCTGAATTGACTATACTTTGTTATGTTTGAAGTAAATTAAAGTCTAAGTAAGTACGATCATCTTAACTGCTCCTCAGTTGCCTTAGGCCAGTTAATTATTATGACCAATCAGGCATATCAGTTCTGGTTCAAAATGACATCTGCTAGTATTGTCACTGCACAGCATGATGATGCGATGATATATTCTTTTGCACATCTAAGTCGAATTAAGCTTTAATAAAGCTACAAATGTCGCATTTTGGCAGATTATGAGCCCATGATGCACATAAACGTGGCATGCACCCCTGGATTGTTATTATTTATTTATTTTTGTTTTTAGATGGAAACAATCTGTAGTTTATTTACAGAGAATTACTAATTACTAATTATTACTACAAGGAAAATACAATGTCTTATGCCACAAATTCTACAAGGATAGTATACTTGTGAGGACTTTATCCTTTTGTCCTTTACAAGGTATACTAGTGCAAGCACACACACACACACACACACACACACACACACACACACACACACACACACACACACACACACACACACACACAAACACGTGCAGCTTCAACACCGCCCCTCCCTCCATCGGCTGAATTTGAAACAGTCAGAATAATTAGCGCAAAAACAATTAAAGCACACACCCAGACCGAACCCCTCGCCTCCCTCTCTCAGTCTCCGCAACGTGTGAACGGTAATTAGCAGCAGTACAACAAACAGGCTCCTCTCTCTCTCTCTCTATCTCTCTCTCTCTCTCTCCTGGCAGACACTACTAACCGTAGTGTAGATGTGACCTCCCCTCCTCCACCTCCCCTCGATGAAGTACGGCGGAGAGCGTGTTTACAAAACACATGGTATAGCACAAATTAGAAGAGAAAAAATAGAGAAAGAGAGAGAGAAATTGTAATTAATCATAGTGCAGTCTATAATATTATATACCTGCAAAATGCCGAGTACGAATTCATGAAAGCAAACAACGTCGGGGGAAAAAACGTGAACTCCTTAACTCATTTTCTTTCTTCGAGAAATGGGCGAGCCTGTTTTTGGCGAAACAAGCGCGCCCTTCTCTGAACTCATCATACAGCAGACTACAGTGTATATACAGAGAGACATTTTGTCACGTTAGATGAGATAATTAAACGTGATGAGGGCAAAATTCCAACCACCCACCCGCTCGCCCGCCCCCCGCGGGCGACTATGATGATAATAATAAGCCGGATTAAGTAAAAAATGGACGCCCACATGCCTAACACTGGGGTTTCCAGTGAACGTTAAATGATGTTCCATTGAAGCATTGAATAGTGCATAGCAAAGCGTGGGCATGGTTTTTTGTTTTTTACTCTTGTGTGGTGTCTAAGCCAGACATTCGGAGATTACAGCTTTATCCCTAAAACGTCTTTGCCTTTTTCGTTTCCTTTTTTTAAGGTATAGTACCAATAATGAGTTCCTCCCTGTCCCCAGTAAGCCCCAGGGGTCAAAAACCCCATTTTCAGTTTGGGCTTTGAAAAAAAAAAAAAAAACTGCCCGCATCCCAATTCTGGCCTTTGCACACTTAACCACACAGTGGTTAAACTTAAATGATTATTGATAAATAGAAAATTCTTCGTACGCCGTAGCACCTACGTTGATGTAAGATCACTTCTCCGGTTTCTCCGACTGCCTGGCTATAAACACACACACACACACCGACTGTAGTTTTATCACTTTGATCATTTTTCTAACGTCGAAAACCTGAACATTTCAAGCCAAGTGACAACTTTAGTGTGCTGTGTGGTATTGATGCTCGTAAATATATTTATGAATATACAGTTATGTGGAAAAAAACTAATCATCGATCCCCCGTTCTGAGGGTTTCTAAATAAAAAAAGGTCAACGTGCCGCGCTCGCTCATAATATGACCTTTTATCATCAGCTCTGAAGAAAAAAAAAGACCATTATCCTGTTTCTTCTACTGTTGTTGTGAAATGCGGGCCCATACGGTGTCTATAAATACATTTTAACGTTTTAAGAGGCTGATATCTATAATCTATATTTCTTTTCTTTTTTCGGTATTGGTTTGGGCTATAATCCTCTCTTTAAGAGGTTTAAATGGACTGTAGTGATTTTTCTTTTTTATCGATATGTATTTAAAACATGTGCTGCGGTGAGTTTAGTTCTTACGGCTATGATTTCATCTGATTGATATGATTTTATTCATCCGATGAAAGACATTTCATTTCACACAACGACGAGAAACCATCAAGTTCGGAGAGTTTACCCCTCGTGCCAACTCTCATTTCAAGGAATCCATCTGTATAGACAAAATAATAATAATAAAAACAAAAAAATATATGGATTTATCATTAAATGTTGCTCTTGTAATTTTCACCTTTTTAAATGCTGTACTTCAAGCAAGCTCTCTTTGTTTTTTTTTTTTTGTTTTTTACCTGACCAGTCAAAATTTCTGGTATTCTAATTCAAACAGCGATGTATTCTGGGAACTGTAGTGCCATACAGCGGTTTTGTAGTAATGATACATGACATTGATTCTTTAAAAACAATAATATTATTAATAATAACCTGTATTTTTGTTGTTACAATTGTTACAACATGCGAGCAGGGTCACAACGTACTTCATCGAAAAAATATACCACTCAGCTATAGACGAAATGTTGATGTTGTTTGGTTCATTGTCATTTTTATTTTATCTTATTTTATTTTTTTTCGTGTTCACTCACTGAATTTAGAGCATTTGCTCTCTGCTCTCTAAAGTAAGAAAGTATAGACAGAGTGTGTGTACTTGTGTACTGGAATGGTGTCGATATATTTGCAACCAGTCCCATCACTTGAGAAAATCGGATCAACTATAATGCTCATTTGTGTTGATCAAAGTAGACACACCAGTGCCCTTGCAACCCTGATCTCGCGACCTGATAGGCGCACAATACAATAGTGAATACAGGTATTCTAAAACCCTGAACTCTCCCAGCCCTAAACAGCCATGGTGGTGAAGCTGCACTTCCGAGTTTGCGAAACCCCCACACCTGTGACATGCGAACAGACTTCCGGCTCTATTCGTATCGTATCTACAGAATGTCAATTCCATTCATGTATTCTACGTAATGCAAGACGAGGCCTGCATGGCCCTTGGCATACCGACTGTACTATAAAAATCCCACTAGAGGCAATTAGTTTCGCTATCGTTCAGCATCACCCGTCGCAGACGTGACACGAGACGCATGTCCTAAGATCTGCAATTACACAAGTTACTTGGCAACCGACATTGTGGGTTTTGACGTGGCTGCCATTTAAAAAGAAGAAAGGGGGGGAAAAAACTGCAATTACCAAACTGTCAGGCTGTGTTTGACATAACGGATTCACTCCCGAGCGGCGCTATAATTAGAGACACTTCTTCTGACAGGTGAGGACGTGTCGCGCTCGAACATCGCAAACCCTAAAGAGATAACTAGTCCAAGCAGACCCGGAATAGATCTCAAGACTATTTTGCCGGCAGCTAAGATGTGTAGTGAATTGTCAATGGTAATAATACAGTAACTCTCATGGTAGCCTATTGTTTGCTTTAGCAGGAAAAATAAACACGCTAACCATAGCCATCTAGCCAGGGTTCCATTTGGAAAAACAGGCCTTGTCGCATGCTAGATTTGCTGCTTTTTGAAAATAAATGAATTGGAAAGTTTTCAAAGTAAAATATAGACACTCCCACCTACCCCTCCCTGCAAATTGAACCCTGGCTAACATTAGTCCTATCACAGTACAGTTTGTACCGTACAGAAAATGACACACATTCGAGAACGATAGCATTCAAGAAGAAGTAATTTCATTGTCTAATAGTAGGGGGGGACATAATCTCTCCTTAGCTGCACTGTGTTTGAGGAATACAGGACCCATTTGGTGAAGGAGGGACCGGCCATGTGTCCTCTTTAATGGCTATGTATAGTATATAAATCATATAGGGAGCTATTTATACTGCTCAATGGAAGTTTACAAATGGCGTTTTTTTGTTTTTCTTTTCTTGAAGCAAATAGAACTATAAAAAGAAAACTGTACTTTGTCACACGGCCATGAGACAAGTTCACAGGGCAAATTATCCTGCTGAAATGCTCATTTATGTTCATCAAAATCAACTTAAAATCTCAACAAAACATTTCAAATTTTCAAAGTTGGTTCTGGAATCGGCACAGTGAGGTGCGTGGATGACAACCGTATCGTCTTCAATGACTGAATGTGCTATAGCGGTGGTTTTTCAACCCTTTTCATCTATTATTTATTCCGCATTTGAGCCCTGGCTCACCATTGGATGACATTTATAAGCCTCTCAGATGTTGTCCACAATTCCATGCTCTGTAGTGATATGGAGAGATGAATACATTTATGTTTAACAGTTCTTGAACTCTCGAGAGCATAAAAAGAAAGGTGCACTATTTTTGACAAAAAATCATGGAAATGTTACAGGGAAACTAAATTTTAGGGAGATTTTTTTTTTTTAGAAAATTTTAGACCCAGGGACAAAACTTTGGTTCCAGGTAAAGTTTTAGTTTCATCAACAAAATTTTAGTTCCCAGGGACCGTCCCTGGCCCTACATGGGTTAAGAAACTGAAACGCCCTTCAAGGACCACAGTTTGATAACCACTGCTATAAAAACATACTGTCTCTTCTATCACATTGCCCCACATATTGTAGGAAGCTTGTTGTTGTTGTTTTTTGTTTTGTTTTTCTTTAAATCTACAATTGAGAGAACTTGAGAGATCAAGGCCCACAATGCACCAGAACATTAGTGCAGTCAGTGTATATAGTATACACTACACATAAAGGACCACTTGGCTGGTCCTGGACCACTGGTTGAGAACAATATGCTCTTTACGATGATGACAACATGTTTCCAGTTCAAATCTGCTGCTGAGCCAATCAAAACGAAGCTATACCGTTACCGGGGAAATTAACTGGAACACTAGCTCTGCTCTGGTCCGTAGCTCTACTGCTTCTATGATTCTAGCCTGGCTAAAGCCAGACCCAAGCAGCTGAAGCATTTACCCCTAGCTCTACTGCAGGGCATAACCATGGAAGCCAGGGCCGGGATCTACCCCCCCTAAATGCCCTGACTGCCCCACCAACATGATGGCATGCAAACAACCCAAATTTCAAGGATAATTCAAATTAAAGTGCTTGTATTTAAAATGATTTGAAACACTACTAGCGCTACAAACTAAAGCTTTCTACAACTATGGCACCACTACACCAACAACGTTTCGTCATTGAAAACCGAAAAATCTCTGAGTCAGAACTTTAGCTTTCAACAACTGATGTTATTATTGACGCTTACTTGCCGAATATACAGTAAATCTTATGGGTCACAGGACTAAGGAATTTAAATGAAAATGGCATGGGGGTGGCTTCATCGCCTGTGGTGCAAAGCGACACGGGCGATGAAGCCGCCCCCATACCATTTTTGCCTTATCCCCAATTGGGAAATGTTACATCCGGGCCTGATGGAAACAGTAGAGCTAATGGACCAGAGCTACCGGCATGCCAAACCTTTTGGAAAAACTCCCCGGGCTACTGTTGTGTGACAGAGCCTCTGTACAACACCCAGCCTAAAAATGTATGTATCTAATGGCTTGCTGGCTTTTGTGTTCAAGTACTTAATTCTGTGTTTGAAATGTGAGTGATTAAACATGTTGGGTTTATTTTTTTTATTTTAGATTTTTTTTTTCCTCTTGTTTTGGTCAGACAGACTGTAAAGTGAAGTGAAGTAACGTTTGAGGGGTCATATAACCTAGATGATGAATCATGACACTGTGTTATCGCACACTAAAAACCAACTGTAAGCAAGTATGCATGTAACTATAGACAATAAACGGTGAATTAAAAAAAAAGACGTCCCCTTTGTCTCCTCTTGTTGTCTCGTATGTTTGTTGTCATATTGTTGTCTCTATGAGGAATTTCCCTTAAGCCCACTGTTTTTTTTATGCCTTTTCCATATCAAGGGCCATCATTTATTTGGTGTTCAAGCCATGTGGAGCCCCAATACTAAATAATATACAGGGCTTGACACTAACACTTGCCCGCTTGCCCGGGGCAAGTAAAAAAAAATGGTGGGGCAAGTGAAGAGTGCTACCTGGTTGCCCGATCGGGCAAGTGTGCAACTTAGTGCACTATAACACAACACAAGATAAATTTGTCTTGAAGGCAGTCATTGCACTCTGCCTCTGTGTCTTTCCCTGCTTTCTAGCTATCCACAATTCCAGGCTGGATTTGGGAAACAAAACAGGCAAATTAACATACACATCAAAATGACCTAATCTTCTACATTCTCTAGTTGTGTAGACCTGGGCTAATTAAGATGATGAATTTTAACTCTTGAGAGTGTAAAAATGAAACCAAATGGACCCGTAAGGGTCCATTTGGTTTCATTTTTACGTTCTCAAGAGTTACATCTGGTTAACCAACTTAACTGGGGACCACCTGGAACCTGGGGGGCAAGTGACCATGACCTGAGGGCAAGTAGAACCTGACTTGCACTTGCCCGATGGGCAAATGCCTCGGAGACCTTAGTGTCAACCCCTGATATATGTCCACATTTCCATGCTTTATCAGTAAAGAGACATAACAGTCCGACATGGATCTTACAATACTGATACGTTCTTTAAAGATAGTGCCATGATTTTTTTTCCACTGGAAAAACATGCACATGATGTGTTGTTATATCAGATGGAAGTTTTTTTTTTTTTTTTTTTTTTTTTTCAAAAAGAAGAAAAAAAAAAATATATATATATATACAATGATGTTTCATTAAAGGGGAATTCCACCCATTTTTTTCACCTTTTTTTTTCCTGAGAGTGTACAAATGCAACCAAATTAACCCTATTTGGTTCCATTTGTACGCTCTCATAAAAAAAAGTGGCTAAAGAAATCCATTAACATGGTGAAAATACATCTTGATGATGTCATCAAGATGTTTCACCATGTTCATGGCTTTCTTCAGTCCTCCATTTCTTGGGAACACAGAATGGGGGGACTTTTTTTATCAACGAAATGCAGCCTTATTATAGATCTGGCTGTAACTCTTGAGAAAATGAACCCAAATGGACCTGTAAGGTTCTATTTGGTTTCATTATACGCTCTCAAGAGTTACAAACATCTGAATTACCCAATTTTCAAAAATCTACACATTTAGAAAATGCTAATTTGACAGTTATTTCTCCTAAATTAGTCAGAGAGACTAAACTCAACATCAAACGGTGGTCCTCCGTGGATAAAATGCGGAATAAATCAATGGCCCTGGTATGAAAATGGTTGAAAACAGTTCTAGTGCATTCTAGTGCGTATTGGAAGTGCCACTAATGCATTTTGGATTTTGGCAGCAACACTGCTCTTCACTCTGTTATTCAAACACTACTCTTCACTTATCCACAACTTTTTATAGCCCATAAGTCTTTGCATAGGTTGCCAGATTTGCAACAGAAACAAGTGGCCAGATCTATAAAGACCAGCACTGATGAAAACAGATGATCTACCAGCTCATACAGTGACACATTGTGAGGTTGTCCATTTGTAATTCAAAAACGCATTGAGAATAAATCGAAATATGTTGAATATTAAAATAAATAAATAAACATTTTAATAAAAAGGGTACATAATATTTTCTGGTGGTTGTCTGTTGACAATTACATAGTCATCTGGGGTTCCTTGACATGAAGAAATGTGAAGGGTTCCATTTCTACCCTCCCAGGAAAAAGCCCAGATAGCAAAATGAATTGATTCAACGTTGAATTTTGGTTGAATCAATGCAAAATGCATTGATTCAACGTTGAATTTTGGTTGAATCAATGCATGTTGCTATCTGGGAGGGGTCTGAAAGAAAAATCATTAACATGGTGAAATACATCTTGATGATGTCATCAGATGTATTTCATCATGTTAATGATTTTTTCAGACCTCCATTTTTAGGAAATACAGAATTGGGGGAACTTTTCTATCATGTCCACACAACATCTCGACATATTAAATGTTGAAAATGGGTGGAGATCCCCTTTAAACATTAGGAAACAAGCTCAAATAAGCAACTACTGTACACTTTAGAAACAACCCCATCAACTAGCACACACCTGGGCATTATGCGGCCCGGGGGCCAAATGCGGCCCTTTGGCTGCCTCTGCCCGGCCCGGGGACCACCAGTGGTCCTTGAGAGAGTTCCTGTTAAATATGGAAAGTTGGTTAACCAGATGTAACTCTTTGAGAGCGTAAAAATGAAACCAAATGGACCCTTGCGGGTCCATTTGGTTTCATTTTTACACTGTCAAGAGTTAAAATTTTTATCTGAATTAGCCAGAGAATGTAAAAGAATGGTCATTTTTTATCTAGGTTTGCTTGTTTTGCTTGTGAAATCCAGCCTGGTATTGTGGACAAAAGCAAAAATAAATCTTTAGTTTTGGGGTCTGTGGGGCTAACATGTCATCAAATGGCGGTCCGTGGCTCAAATACTGAATAAATAAAGGGCCCTGGTGTCAAAATGCTTGGTCTTACTCTTACTTTTATCTTAAAATTTAATATTACGCAGCCTTTAGTTCAGCCTTTAGTCTTGGCCCTCCACAATATTTCATGTATCTCATTTGGCCCCTTGGGAAAAATAATTGCCCACCCCTGAACTAGCAACTGACTTCCTGCATTCAAAAACAAAAAAGAAGTCAACATCTGCTTAGAATAAGCAGACATGGCAACACTGTACCTTGGCGGGGAAAGTAGTGTTTTCAGATCAGGAAGAGCTCATGGCGGCAGGTAGGCTAGCCTAGTACGTCGCGTTTGATGAACATGGAATGTTTGGAGACAAAGTAGCTCAAACATACACGTCTACGGTGGAATGTACATGAAAAGCACAGACAACAATGCGCCACATTGAAAGAGGATACTTCAAGCTCGCCTTACAGCTGCAATGTTGGTGAGTTTGTAACATTGTAACATTGTAACATTGTAACATTGTTACAATACTATTCTGAATGATTTCCTGGGCTGTCAATGCGGGGTGTGCTGTGTAGCCTACTGTACATTGTTGTAACCCTTTATACCAGGGGTTTTCAACCTTTTTGATACCAGGGCCCACCATTTATTCAGCATTTGAGCCACGGACCACCACTTGAGGATGTTTTAGCCCCACAAACCCCCAAAACTAAAGATTTGTTTTACATTTGTCCACAATACCAGGCTGGATTTGGGAAACAAAACAGGCAAAACATACAGACCAATATGACCATTAATCTTGTTGTGTAGACTAGGGCTAACTAACATGATGAATATTTTAACTCTTGAGAGTGTAAAAATGAAACCAAATGGACCCGCAAGGGTCCATTTGGCTTCATTTTTATGTTCTCAAGTGTTACAGCTGGTTAAACAACTATGGGGAACACCTGGAACCCTCTCAAGGACCACTGGTGGTCCCCAGACCACCTGTTGAAAACCCCTGCTTTATACAGTTCGAAATTGCAGCTATAGTGCTATAAAGTTGCAAATTGAGGCTATGCAGCTATTGTCTATGTCAGTGGTTTTCAACCTTTTTGATACCAGGGCCCACCATTTATTCAGAATTTGAGCCACGGACCACCATTTGACATTTTAGCCCCACAGACCCCAAACACTAAAGATTTCCACTAATCTTCTACATTCTCTAGTTGTGTAGACTTGGGGCTAATTTACATGATGAATATTTTAACTCTTGAGAGTGTAAAAATGAAACCAAATGGACCCGCAAGGGTCCATTTGGTTTCATTTTTACATTCTCATGAGTTACATCCACATCTGGTTAACCAACTTAGCTGGGGACCACCTGGAACCCTCTCAAGGACCACTGGTGGTCTCCGCACCATTCCTGCATACTCTGTTATTATGGCTGGGGTCCTTATTAAAAAGTTTAAAAACTGCACAGATGGAAGAGAGCCGTAATTAGTATAATCAGTAACACCTGTGAAGGAGCGAGGGAAGCTGCTGGAAGCTCGTGTTGCTGTTTGCTGCGGTTTTTAAATCAGTCGAGGAAAAACAAAGTGAAACATTTCCCTATAAGGCAGGGCAGAATACTGGAAATGTCGGCCCAAATAAAAGTCTGTCCAGCCGAAATGTTGCGACATTGAGGAGTCAGAAAACTGAGCGCGGGAAGGCTGTTTCAGCCTGAAAGAGGGACGAAGTGGAGTTTGAAATACATTGTTGTCATTGTCAATGATAGCGCTGCAAATAAGAGCTATGTAAACATCTGTTTTAAAGCATGGCACAGTTACAACTAAAGTCTCTGTAATGTCTAAGCTGTATGCCTACTAATAGTAGTATAAAACATTATAAAAGATTTACGTATCATCAAAGCTGGGTTGTTAATGTGTACTGTATGCTGTACTAAATGATGTAAAATAAAGGGATTTATGAACATCAGGCTGTTGCCTGATGTTTTTGCTATATCCTATATTATTACAAAACAGTGTAAAATAAAGATAATGATTGGAATGATCCCATTTAGTGATCAGGGTTTGCGACAGCGTAACTCTGTCTATACTCAGGGTCCGTTTGGTGTTTTAGTTGTTATTAAGGCATGCAGGTAGCGGTGTGCACGCCTGATGTTTTTGGGTGAAATTGTGAAAACGCAGCACAAAGCTTTCATTATATTCTTTCAGAGCAAGCGTTTTGTAGAGTATATAGTGTCCGGTCGAAATGGGTTTGCCAGGTCCCGTGGTGGGAGTTCTGCTCTGGTTTTGCTCAATATTAAGTAGTTCCAGAACGACACCAACTTCTACTTTATTAGCAGAAGTGTAATAATCTGTTTACTGAAAAGGTATTGTTTACATTCAGGTCTTTGTATATTCAGTTCATATTAAATTGTGACCTGCAACATAGTATTCCTGTAGATGTCAGCATACAAAGGTAAACAATAACGACATATGTGGAGGCTGGGGAACAAATAATGAGGGGTTCTAGAAAAGTAGGAAGTCAAAAGGGGGCGGGTTAAAGGTGTGGCATGCTTAAAGGTGTGCCAGGCCTTAAGGATGCCAGGGATTTAGGGCATTCCGCATTTGAATGGCAGTGCTGTAGAAGGGCCCAATGTTTTTTTTTTAATGTGGGTCATATCAGACCGCTGTTTGGCTTCCTCTTGTGTTGTGGCTGTGGGAGTCGCTAAATTTTTTGAGTTAGTTTATCAGGTATTCGAAAACATGCGGCATTGCCAGGTTCTTCTAGCGTGTTTCCTTTTTTGTACAGCGGCTTGATTCGCGTCACTTTGAAATCCAATCGTATGTGACCCAGGTTTTGCTCACCAACTGGATGGGAATGGTGGTAAATAATCAGTCTAAACAGTTTGCCACCACCACTTTGTTGATGATAAACGAGCCTCTGAAATACTGCAGAACTTTGTAGATTTGGTGTGCAGTTTGTGGATGCAGCCTGAATTATGTAGAGACTACCCAGAGTTTTTTTTTCCCGGGGGGTTCCTGCTTTTAGTTTGCTTTATATGTTTTACTTTTCAAATCGTTTTATTTTTTTTTTACTATATTGCATAGTTGTCTCTATTTTAAGTAGCTGCTCATTTCCGCATTTGTTGTACTCAGAATAGCTTTTATAATCTGGCGTTTTGATCACATCTTAAAAAACTGAAAACTAAAGAATATCCATAGATCCAATGGTCTGTTTGGTTACCAACTCCCATTATTTAGCTGTGTGAGTGTGTGACTCTCATCCAATGACTTTTCAATGTTTCCGCTGTGTCATCACATAATGCTATATACAAATGTTGCCATATCCAACATAGAGGTGTGTGTGCATGTGCATTTCCACCTTTGTGGGCGTGTGCGTGCGTGCGTGCATGTGTGTGGACATGCACTATGTTTTCTAGCAGTTTTTTGTGACCTCTCTCTCTCTGTCTTCGCCCCACATCTCCCGCCTACCATCACCCTCCACTGTGACTCCATCTGTCTCTATTTTTCATCTCATTTGTTTGGTGCTCCAACCATGATTCTGCTACCTCTCTATAGCCACAGTTTGGAACTCTAGATTTGTTTTATATATTGGGATAAATTTAGAGTTGCAATACCCCAGGGGTTGACACTAAGGTCTTGGAGGCACTTGCCCATCGGGCAAGTGCAAGTCAGGTTCTACTTGCCCTCAGCTCATGGTCACTTGCCCCCCAAAAATATTGTAAATTTTGCAGATGTAACTCTTGAGAACGTAATTTTTTTTACACTCTCAAGAGTTATGATTCATCATCTTAATTAGCCCAGGTCTACACAATAGAGAATATAGAGAATGTAGTAGATTAGGTCATTTTGATTTGTATGTTAATTTGCCTGTTTTGTTTCCCAAATCCAGCCTGGAATTGTGGATAGCTAGAAAGCAGGGAAAGACACAAAGGCAGAGTGCAATGATTGTCTTCAAGACACATTTATCTTGTGTTGTGTTATAGTGCACTAAGTTGCACGCTTGCCCGATCGGGCAACCAGGTAGCAGTCTTCACTTGCCCCACCATTTTTTTTACTTGCCCCGGGCAAGTGGGCAAGTCAAGCCCTGCTCTATTGACCTCCTGCTAGTGGTGTATTCAATATGTCAATGTCACAATGACGATAGGTAAATCGAAGGAGAGGCTTCTATATCGATGCGAAAATAATCGGTATGAATTATTTGCGGAGCGCTTGCAAGTTGCAAAAACTCGCCTCCCAGACTGTTTAGTTCAGTGTTAAATATCTGTGTTAAGGGTATTTTATTGTAGTTCTGCAACACGGTCAATATTTTGAATAAATTATGCTCATTTGCGATCTGCTTGTAGCAATAACAAGCTCACCAACATTGCTACTGTGCGGAGAGTTTGAGTTAGGCTTGACACTAACACTTGCCCTCTTGCCCGGGGCAAATAAAAAAAAATGGTCGGGCAAGTGAAGACTGCCTCCTGGTTGCCCTATCGGGCAAGTGTGCAACTTAGTGCGCAATAACACAACACAAGATAAATTTGTCTTGAAGGCAGTCATTGCGCTCTGCCTCTGTGTCTTTCCCTGCTTTCTAGCTATCCACAATTCCAGGCTGGATTTGGGAAACAAAACAGGCAAATTAACATACACATCAAAATGACCTAATCTTCTACATTCTCTAGTTGTGTAGACCTGGGCTAATTAAGATAATGAATTTTAACTCTTGAGAGTGTAAAAATGAAACGAAATGGACCCGCAAGGGTCCATTTTGTTTATTTCTTGACCGAAGTAGCTCAGAAACATGTCTACTGTGGGATTTTATCAAACCAACGCTTTGCAGATGGAAAAAAAGAGGATAATTCAAGCTTTTCCCCAGAGCTGCAATGTTGGTGTGTTTAATGTTGTTTAACACAAGCAGACTGCAGGTGAACCAGAAAATGTGCATTGTTAGGAAATCAATGGAGGGTATTGCAACCCTACATTCATCCCATTATTAAAGGGGAATTCCACCCATTTTCAAAAAATTCCTGAGTGCGTACAAATGGAACCAAATGGACCCTAGCGGGTCCATTTGGTTCCATTTGTACAAAGAAAAAAAGGTCCTAAAAGAAAAAAACATTAACATGGTGAAACACAACTTGATGATGTCATCAATTTCCATCCATTTCTAGGAAACAGAATGGGCGGAACTTTTTATCGTGCACACAACATTAATGATAGTATGTTGAAATGGGTGGAATTCCTGTTTAATAATAAAAAAAAAAATCTAGAGTTGCAAATTGCGGCTACCTCTGTCTTGTGTCTCATCATGCCATATATATATTATTCTGCGGCTCAGAACGTAGGGCAGGTTCACTCCTCCTGTCTACATGTTGGGAAAGTCGCAGTGGGAAAGACGCTCCTTTGGGGCGATGTTTCAAATTAAAGTGCTTATATTTGAAATGATTTGAAACACTACTACTGCTACTAACTAACTACAGTTCTGTCACCACTAAACCAACAGCACCAACAGTTGTAACAAGTGCTGTTGTTGTAACTTCAACAACTGATGTTATTAGTGATGCTTTACTTGCCTAATAAAAGTCCTGTAACTGAAAATGGTATGGGTGCGGCTTTATCCCCCCCCCCATTGGGAAATGTTACATCCGCCCCTGGTTTCAACTGTTGCTATGCAGGTCAAGCTTTCCCGGTCAAGCTTCCCCCTCTACTAACGTGCCTATTGGAGGCTAATTGGTGCGTTATTGCGATTGTGTGTGAATGGTTGAATGTAATGCACTGTGTAAAGCAGAGCTTGACACTAACACTTGCCCGCTTGCCTGGGGCAAGTAAAAAAAATGGTGGGGCAAGTGAAGACTGCTACCTGGTTGCCCGATCGGGCAAGTGTGCAACTTAGTGCACTATAACACAACACAAGATAAATTTGTCTTGAAGGCAGTCATTGCACTCTGCCTCTGTGTCTTTCCCTGCTTTCTAGCTATCCACAATTCCAGGCTGGATTTGGGAAACAAAACAGGCAATTTAACTTTCACATCAAAGTTGTGTAGACCTGGGGTAATTAGGATGATGAATTTTAACTCGTTCTCAAGAGTTACATCTGCAAAATTTACAATATATTTTAGGGGGCAAGTGACCATGAGCTGAGGGCAAGTAGAACCTGACTGCAGAGACTCTGTCCGTGGTGCTGAAATGAGCTTTCTGTTATGGTAGCTGGAGTGACTCTGTCCGTGGTGCTGAAATGAGCTTTCTGTTATGGTAGCTGGTAGTGACTCTGTCCTTGGTGCTGAAATGTATATTTACTGAAATGTATATTTACTTGCCCCCTATATATTTTAGGGGGCAAGTGACCATGAGCTGAGGGCAAGTAGAACCTGACTTGCACTTGCCCGATGGGCAAGTGCCTCCGAGACCTTAGTGTCAACCCCTGGTAAAGCTAAGTGTATATATCCTTCCTTCCCTCTGTGTGTGGCAGGGGTTGACACTAAGGTCTCCGAGGCACTTGCCCATCGGGCAAGTGCAAGTCAGGTTCTACTTACCCTCAGGTCATGGTCACTTGCCCCCCAGGTTCCAGGTGGTCCCCAGTTAAGTTGGTTAACCAGATGTAACTCTTGAGAACGTAAAAATGAAACCAAATGGACCCTTGCGGGTCCATTTGGTTTCATTTTTACGCTCTCAAGAGTTAAAATTCATCTTAATTAGCCCAGGTCTACACTGTAGAAGATTAATGGTCATTTTGATGTGTTAATTTGCCTGTTTTGTTTCCCAAATCCAGCCTGGAATTGTGGATAGCTAGAAAGCAGGGAAAGACACAGAGGCAGAGTGCAATGACTGGCTACAAGACAAATTTATCTTGTGTTGTGTTATAGTGCACTAAGCTGCACACTTGCCCGATCGGGCAACCAGGTAGCAGTCTTCACTTGCCCGACCATTTTTTTTTACTTGCCCCGGGCCAGCGGGCAAGTGTTAGTGTCAAGCCCTGGGCTGAATGTAATGACTGTAAATCTCCTTCCTTCCCTCTGTGTGTGGTCATTGCTATTGGATGCAGTACTCCCTCAGACCACATGGTGGGGGTGCTGCCCCTGCTAGTCTATAGGCACAGACTGCAGCAACTCTCTCTCTCTCTCTCTTGCACAGTCACAGTCCCTTGCCCACGTTCTCTCTCCCTCTAATCCTCTCTACCTAGATCTCCCACGTTATAGGAGTCTATAACGATGTACATGCTGTAAGACCTTCCTTTGTGCACCTTATTACTGTGTGTGTGTGTGTGTGTGTGTGTGTGTGTGTGTGTGTGTGTGTGTGTGTGTGTGTGTGTGTGTGTGTGTGCGCGTGTGCGTGTGGCATTGTCTCCCATCTCCTCTCCTGCATTGGGGATCTCTCTGTCTCCTCATATCTCCCATCTTTTCACATCTGTTCATTCATTCATGCTCTCTCTCCCGCGCTCTCTCTCTTTCATGTATGTGATGCTGGTGGTTTTTAATAATTCAGGAGAAGTATCTCTCTCTTTTTTTTGCTTGCAGGCTTTCCCCTTGCACTAACCTGACCTGAGCGAGACACACGCGCGCACACACACACAATCTCACAATATCATGCACTGCAATTTCGTACATTCATGACTAGAATATTCCAAACATCCTTAGGCCTACATACGTACGACACACACCGTGGGTGGGTGTGTGCGTGTGTGTGTGTGTGCGCGCGTGCGTGTGTGTGTGCGCGCGTGCGTGTGTGTGCGTGCGTGTGTGTGTGCGTGTGTGTGTGTGTGTGTGCGCGTGCGTGTGTGTGTGTGTCATAGTATGTCATAGTATTTGTGCAAGATGGCGTTGATACACACCCATACACTAGGGATGTTCCAATCAGGTTTTTGGGGACTCCCTTGTTGTTCCAATCCTTTGCTGTAAATCCTGCTGAAATGCAGGTGAATATTGCAGGCCTGTACTGTATGTCACAGTTGATATGCGTGCGTGCAGACAAAACAAACAACGACAACAACAATCAAATGAATCACAACCTAAAAAAAATCATTTTCTATGTTTATTTGGCAAAATGATTCTCATGATATTTTCTGTTCTTTTCTTTGACTTTCTTCATAGTGTTTTTCTTTTTCTTATCTTTCTTCTCAGGTCTTGTTTTATATTTACAGTACTTATTAAAAATAAATCTCTCGTCATGGAGCGTAATACATTCTACATTTACAAGTGCAATGTGTATCCTGTCCATCGTTATAAAGTGCATTTTTTTTTTTTTACATCGTCACAGACCCATTTTTACATCAAATAAAACAAACACATTTACAAACTTTTAAAAACAATCTCCCTCAAAAATAAATAAATATATTAAAAACAATAAAAAGTTAAATCATGATTTTTAATACAGTACATCACAGTATCGTCAACCAATAGCATCCCGCCTTAGAGGGAAGCTTTGCACCCTATTGGTCTGTTGATGTCATGTGATCAGTGTTGCCACGTCTGCTTATTATTGTAGATAGAAACTTGTCCTCCATATTTGTACAACGTTTTGTTATTAATCAAGCTGTACTTGATCATACAGCAATTGGTTCCTAAGCCTTTTCATGTCAAGGACCCCTAAATCGGCACTAATAGGCCTGTGGAGCCCCATTTGAAAAGATTTGTTACAACTGAAACAATAAACATGTGACTTTGGTGCCCTGTTTACCCTGTAAAGTTGCGAAAGTTGTGAATATTGTTAATAATTTGGGAGTCCTTTAGGTGAAGGTCTCTCCAGAATGAATGTGTTTTGACCGCGGATTGTGCGTGTATGTTTGTGTCTGCTTGGTTCTCTCGGCCAACATCTGGCAACACAATCAGCAACATCAACAGACCAGTGACATCATCGATGCATTAATTAAAAGATGCTTTTTCCGTCAACAAGGCCATATTTGGTCCACTAGTAAAAGAAAAAAAAAGAGAAATTTAGCTCTATGATGGTTTGTTTTGTTGAGTGACAATCACAATGTATGTTAGGGGGGGACTATAGGGCTTTGTATAGCCTACCTTGTATAACAGCTGTTATCTGGGCATGGTTAGCTATGCAGGCTTTTATTTTCGTTCGCATTTGGCCCAAAAATAGAAGCCTCGGGAAACCATTTGGAAGAGTTGGCATAGGAAGCCCCACTTCCTTGTATTTCGTTATAAGCAATGACGGTGCAGAGGCGCACCGCTACAAATTTTGCAGTCGTTCCCTACTGTTTTCTACCGGGGAGAGAGAGGAGAGGGTCAGGGGGTGGAGCTCAGATCGATCAACATCTGCCAAGTCACTAAGCCTCACCCTCTCCCACTTAAGGGCGGGGCTTACCGTCGGAATCAGCATTCAGAATTGGTGTTGAAACAACGCTATATTATGCCTTTTGCGTCATTGTAGTCGTGCATGTCAATCTTGTTAAGAAAAAAGGCAAAAAAACATCTCTTTGCTCATGTCCAGGGGTTGACACTAAGGTCTCCGAGGCACTTGCCCATTCTACTTGCCCTCAGGTCATGGTCACTTGCCCCCCAAAAATATTTTGTAAATTTTGCATTTAAGTTTATTTCCTACTTGGGTGCTTTAAACCAGGGGTTTTCAACACGTGGTCCCTGAGAGGGTTCCAGGTGATCCCCAGCTAAGTTGGTTAACCAGATGTAACTCTTGAGAACGTAAAAATGAAACCAAACCTCCAAATGGACCCTTGCGGGTCCATTTGGAGTTAAAATTCATCATCTTAATTAGCCCAGGTCACAATGACCACCTTCAAGACAAATTTATCTTGTGTTGTGTTATTGCGCACTAAGTTGCACACTTGCCCATCGGGCAACCAGGTAGCAGTCTTCACTTGCCCACCATTTTTTTTTACTTGCCCCGGGCAAGCGGACAAGTGTTAGTGTCAAGCCCTGACGTCGCATGCATATTGGCTGTAGACAGGGTAATTTCACGGCCCAAATTCTTTGCGCTGCCTTGACTTTGTATGCTGTAATTGCGCCTCTAGACTTCTAATGTGTAATTTTTATTACACATTAAATACTGGATCATTTTTTTTGGAACCAGACCAGACCAAAATCTACAAGCAAATTACAAGTCCGTTAGCAAGGCCTGCTATATGTATGCAATGGAAAAATATGGGCGGGTATTGATTTTTTTTCTTCTTTTAAACAATGCTTTATCCTATAGCTAAAGTAATCGTGTGGAGAGATTTGTCGCACCCATGTTATGCTTAACTGTGATTGGACCGTAGCAGTTTGGGGAGGGGCTTGGCTCACGACCGAATCCGGAACATCCACAACCACACTATAAACCAGCCAGCGCTCAGTGTGCAAATATGGGGCGGGGGCATTGCGCAGAAAGAATGGTGATGCTGACTGAGGGGCGAGACTAACGTCCAATTCCACGCAGTGATGTTACTATTGCTGTATAGGCTGAGAGTCTGTATATTTTGTGCAGCAGCTGCTTTCATGTTGATTGATGGTATATTTTGTGCGTTTGGGATCTACTACCGGTACTGGGATTAGAGATGTTTGTTGTTTTTTATTATATTCAATATGTTTCATTCAATTCCTCTGTTTAATAATGAACTGATGGTCAACTCTGGTGCTTTGCGGCAGCAGGTGGAAAGTTACTTTTACTCCACTACAATTATTAAAAAAACTTTTGTGACTAGTTGTTATGTAGATTATCATTACAAAACATCACCCACTTCAGCCACTGTATCCATGTCAGCCATTCATTTACGCAATAGTCGATCTAGAAGTTCACTTGTAGATTGTAGATGTTTATATACTTGGAAACTGGAAACAGGACGTTCTGCGTAATGAGTACTTTGGGTGCGTTTAAGTAGATTTTGAGGGCAATGTTCATTTTGAGTTCCAGACTTTTACTTAGTATTATTATATTATTTTTGTCTATTTTATAAAATATGTTTAACAGGGTGTCTGCACTGTAGGCTTAGGCAAGTCACATTTGACTATAATACATTATATTTAATATTGTGAGCTTGTACAGCTGTCCAAGCTGTTACGTTGGACTTGTTTGTCTGTGAAGATAATTAATTATACCCATAATGATGAATAAAACGACTAGAATCAGCCAATCAATCTCCCATCACTACCTCATTATAACGCACAAAAAATTGACTTTTCCAGTCACTGCATTTATGTGCGTCCGTCTGACTGAAGGCTATAAGATGAACCAACGTACTAAAGTACGTGGATGATTTTTCTTTTACCATTATTTCAATGCATGTAAGGGGAGACTGCGAAATCAATTTCCGACCGCGACATATGTTGCGGCAGGTTTGGCCATCGGTCGCGACCATTCCCTACCAAAATTAACCCTGGCCACTATATCCTAAACATAACCTCAGTAAAACCTATGCCTAAACCTCACATTAACCGCTCTCAACCGTTATGCAAAACGGTTGGGACCGCTATGCAAAACGATATCACGTAAGTTGAAAAATAACATAAATTTCTCGCGATTGTTGGCCACCGGTCGTGACGTATGTTGCGGTCACAGATCGAATCTTGCCCCTCTGCATGTAAGTCCATCGTACCAAAGGGTCAACACCGTTTTAGCGTTAACTTCTTGCGTCCGTTTAGACCCAAGGATTTGCAAGGTCACCCTTTTGGTGTGAAAAGGGACCTACGGGTCCATTTGGTTCCCAGCTATGATTTGGCTGGGGGGCACCACCCATCTGAAAGTCAACAACTCGATCCTCTCAATAGGACTCCACTAGGGGAGGAACCACTGCTTAGAGGTCATTTGCCAAACCTGGATGCATAACATGCTTGGTGCGCCCCAAGTAGAGATATTTAATAAATGAAATAAATAAATACATATAAACATCATAAATACTTAAGCTGAAAGGAGGATGGGGAAGGAGAGTAGGGAGGAGGGAAGAAAAAGATAGAGGGGGTGGCGATAAAAATCAGCGGCACGGAGAAGAGAGACAACCTAAAAATAGACGGGTATAATAAGAGATGAACGGGACATGTGCGAGAACGCTAAGTATACGACACGATGGAGGGAGGAAGGAGGGAGGGAACAAGGATAGGACGGATGGATGGATGGACGGACGGACGGACGGACGGACGCAGGTAGAGGTTAAAAAAAAAAAAGAGCTCTGGGGTTTCTGTACCCTTGGAACAGCTTGTAGGGGTCTTTGCCAGCCGCCGTAAATAAAGGAAGTCCTGCTACTCCTTATTACCCCTCCTCTACCCTCCTACCCCCCCTCCTTTTTCACTTCTAGGGGGTGGAACTATTTTTAGACCAAGGCTGACCGACCAGCTTACTGCAGAACCAACCCCAGGAGAGGGAAATATTATGAGAGAGAGAGAGAGGGGGGAGTCAGGGACGGATTAACCCCCATAGGGGCCCCTGGGACGGTAATGCAGTTTGCAGGACCCCCCCGTAGCACGTGGTTTTTCAGCGTTTATGTAATTGCAGTGAGCGAGATTCTACAGGCAGAGAAATGTATGTGCATTTGTGCGTGCGGCACAACACTCCGCAGATATAGGAGTCATTTTCAGGGTCTCAATCTACAGTGGAAGATCTCTGAATCTACAGTAGATCAGGCAAATAAAATGTATTTCGTTTGAGCATCGGTGGCTCGACGCACAATGACGTGACTTTCACGTAGCCGACCTACAAGTTAAAGGGGAATTCCGCCCGTTTCCAAGATCTGATGGCGTACAAATGGAACCACATGGACCCTAATAGGTTCATTTGCAGGGGTGCACATAACTATTTTGGTCCAGTACTCAGAGGAGCACCTGGGGATGTTACTTGATGCTCCCAAAATGTGGCGACCCACATCGCCAGGCCCTGGGACCCCTTTTTTCCACTCCGTACAGCCCAATCAATGTTCAGTATTACAGTACTGGGTGATAGTTTGGGTGTTGCAATAGTGGCTAGCCTAGTAAGTAGTACTACTACCTGCATTCTATCCATTAAAAATACTAGTAGTATTTTAGGCTTTAGTTAGAATTATTTCATTTTCAAGGCTTTTTTACTGGCCCAGTCAGGCAGTCATTATGAGCACCTGCTGTGTGGTGCTCAAAGGAGCTTTACTATTACTGTTACTATTACTATTGCTGGTTAGGCTGAGAGTCTGTATATTTTGTGCAGCAGCTGTTTTCATGTTGATTGACGGTATATTTTGTGCGTTTGGGATCTACTACTGATCATGTCATCAAGATGTTTCACCATGTTAGTGGTTTTCATCAGACCTCCATTTCCTGGGAACACAGAATGGGGGAACTTGTTTTTTTTTTTCATCATGTCCACCGAGCACCTCTAGGGTATACTAATGACGAATGTTGAAAATGAGTGGAATTCGCCTTCGACAATGTGTCACACTGTGGTGCGTTGTGATGTTATGTTATGTTATAGACCGGCTATCATCTGCTTTTGTGTCTTTGTATCCGAGCAGCTAATGACTAACATCGTAATGCATCTTTGCATCTTTGTGTTGCTGCAGGCTTCCATTGACAACGAAGGGTATAGGTGTATTGCGTCTTTGCGTCTGCCCGTGTGAACGTGCCATAAGCGAGGAGGAGGAGGAGGAGGAGGAGGAGGACGACGAGGACGAGGAAGAGGAGGAGGAGGAGGTGAGCTACAACAGGAGGTCATCCATAGAAAGCATGGGAGGAGCCAGGGGCGGATTGGCCATCTGGAGTACAGGGAGTTTACCCGGTGGCCTGCGCCACCTAGTGGCCTGGACAGTGTTTTTTTTAATTATTTTTATTATTATTATTTTTTTTTTTCAAAAGTCCAGGGCAGGCCAGGCAAACTACTGTTTCTATCCTTCAAAAAGGAAAAGGTGTCCTACACCAGAGCCAAGTAGGAAAGTTGCCATATTCCCGTTCACTCCTGTGCGCCAGGGCCAGTGTTGCCAACTGCCAAGATCCAAAATGCACTAGTGGCACTTCCAAAATGCACTAGAATGCGCTAGATGCTCGCCTGGAACATACAGATCAAAATGACCATTACCGTAATCTTCTACATTCTCTAGTTGTGTAGACTAAGTTGGGCTAATTCACATGATGAATACTTTAACTCTTGAGGGTGTAAAAATGAAACCAAATGGACCCGCAAGGGTCCATTTGGTTTCATTTTTAGGCTCTCAAAGAGTTACATCTGGTTAACCAGCTGCCCCCTCCCCAGGGTGGCCTGGCAAAGGCAAAATACCGGGAAAATATGTGCCAATCCGCCCCTGACAGGAGGTCATCCATAGAAAGCATGGGAGGAGCTCTGAGGTGTGGTTGTCTTTGAAATGACCTGCCGGCGTCCTCAGAGACACGCCGTACAGACGTCATCACAGTAGATGTACTGCTCTGTGCGCGTGTGTCTCTCTCTCTCTCTCTCTCTCCCCCATGTCTGTCCCTGTCTGTCTGTCTTTGCATCCGTCTCTCCCTGTCTCTCTTCCACTGCTTCTATGACTCTATGGATGAATCCTGTATGTTACGTCACACAAACCTGGCCAGCCTCTAGAAGCGATAGAGCAGGGGTTTTCAACCTTTTTTTTTTGATACCGGGGCCCACCGTTTATTCAGCATTTGAGCCGCGGACCAGCATTTGAGGACAGACACCAAAACTAAAAGATTTATTTTGCTTTTTGTCCACAATTCTAGGCTGGATTTGGGAAACAAAACAGTCAAATATACAGATCAAAATGACTATTAATCTTCTACATTCTCTAGTTGTGTAGACTTGGGCTAATTAAGATGATGAATATTTTCATCAATACCCTTGCAGGTCCATTTGGTTTCATTTTTACGTTCTCAAGAGTTACATCTGGTTAACCAACTTAGCTGGGGACCACCTTGGAACCCTCTCAAGGACCACTGGTTGAAAACCCCTGCAATAGAGCAAAGGACCAGAGCAACTGTCTATTTCTCTGTCTGTTTCTCTGTCTGTCTGTCTGTCTGTCTGTCTCTCTCTCTCTCTCCCCCCTCTCTCTCTCATATAGACATATGGGTTAGGTTACCATCCATGTGTCTCTGAGACTAATGAACTGCTGTCGTACGATCAAGCCAGAATGTTCTCTCGTGTTACAACATCTCTCTGACCAAATACTACTGCATATAGGAGTTTGATAGCCCATATCTCTCTCTCTCGCTATCTTTCTTTCCCTCGCTCTCTCCCCGTCTCTCTTTTCATCGTTCTCGCACGTGCACACTCGCATGCATGCCTGTTTCGGCGACAAGCATGTATTTAACCAAGTTCATGGTCGATCAAC
Organism: Benthosema pterotum; assembly: GCA_039105355.1. Classification (NCBI taxonomy): domain Eukaryota; kingdom Metazoa; phylum Chordata; class Actinopteri; order Myctophiformes; family Myctophidae; genus Benthosema; species Benthosema pterotum. Next base: position 30,476,046 of record CM076986.1, read on the forward strand.
CGTGTCGTTTATATACAGCTGTGGGTTTTGCGGCAACGCGTTGGTCACACTGGTCATATGGGTGAGCCGAGTGAGTTATCAAAGAATGTTGTATTTGTTTTTTTCAATGGAACTAACATACTGGTACTTGTAAGCATGTTATTTCTGTTCATGGCAAATACTGGTACTGTGTCATTTAAATCGTATAAGTGTTTTGACCATTATTTGGCGTAGTGGTGTTTCCTATCACGTGATTGGAAATTCGGGATGATCGTCACGTTGGAATGAGAATAGAATTGGATCGGGAGCAAAAACGGCGTGATCAGGACATCACTTGTGTCAATAGAACATTCATATCAGGATATTGTGTGTGATTTGGGATATTTTACTATTGTGATATGGCAGGCAAGACAGACAGCGGCATTGTGGTTAAAGTGTCCGACCTGAAACTGGGATGTCGGGGGTTCGATTCCCGGGCGGGTCACGCCAAAGACTGCATTAAATGGCGACCCAATGCCTCTCTCCTTGGCACTGGGTTGGATTGGGAGTCAAATCAACTAATGATTCCCGAGCATGCTGCGGCTTAATGCTCTAAGACAGGGGTTTTCAACCTTTTTGACACAAGGGACCACCATTTATTCAGCACGGACCACCATTTGATGACAATTTCACCCCAAAGACATAAAATAAAGAATTATTTTGGTCTTGGCCACAATTCCATTATTCCAGGCACAATTTTGCAAACAAAACAGTGTAGACTTCTTAACTAAGTGGTGCTAATTCATGGAAAATTGGGTGACCAGATGTAACTCTTGAGAATGTAAAAATGAAACCAAATGGACCCTTGCAGGTCCATTTGGTTTCATTTTTACACTCTCAAGAGTTACATCTGGTAACCCAATTTTCCATCATTTAGCCTGGGGACCACCTGGCACCATCTCAAGGACCACTGGTGGTCGCTGGACCACCTGTCGAAAACCCCTGCTCCAAGAGATGAGTCCAAAGCGGGAGAACCAATTTCACTGCGGTAACGTGAGTGACTGATCAATCATGCGACTTTGGCTAGTCTTCTACAAAAATATAAATATCGTGCTACTGGGGAAACATCGACTTCGGTATAGATGCTCAAAATCAACTCCCTACTCTCATATTATTTGTGCTTTATTTGCGGGGGAATTTGTTATCACGAGGGTCGGCTTGGTGCTTTTTTGGCACATTTTGTTGTCCTCGACTTGCAGTTCATGTGGCACATGCAGTATAATGGCGGATTTTGTTGTTGTTTTTTGTCTCTTCTACAGACCCCCACCCACCTTCCTCAGGGTGTGTGTGTGTGTGTGTGTGCGCGCGTGCGTGTGTGTGTGTGTGTGTGTGCGCGTGCGTGTTATTCCTCTTTGTATGGCTTAATTAGCAGTGAGTCACTTTCCTCATCTCCATAATGATGACTGGTATATTATGTAGCCTACAGTACACCAAAACAAGACACTCCAAAAGGTCAGATTATAATCATATGGCACTTTTTGTCCCCCCCACCCCCACCCGTGTCTCCTCTTTGTCGTCGTTTCATTTGAGAACGGTTTGACATTTTCGGTCAGGGTTATAAATGAAGAGAATTAAAAGTGCATGTGGTCTTTTTTTTATGTGGCTCGTGGCGCGCACATTCACGTGGTATATAGCGCCCACATTCTCCTCCAAGCACTCGTGCCTGATGGTGGTATACAAAAATATACTATTTTCTTAATACAGCCTTTTTACTATTATGAAAATGAACCTACGCAATGCCGCTTGGGTGTAAAATGTGACCATAGCGAAAAATAGGGACCTGCATGTGTTTCCAATGGATTCAATGCAAGCTCTTGTAGCAGGCTACATTATGGAAGTTTACAATGGTTCAGTATTTTATAAAATCCACAAACTAGTATATTTTGAAAAGTTGTTGTGTAAATGAGGGAGTGAGAGCGATTTCCGGCATGCCATTTGGTTGCTGCATGCCTTGTTGATGTGTTAAAAGGATCCCTGCCTAACTAGACAAACATTGCTTAAAACATTATACTTTCCCTATATAACTAAAATAAACAAATAAAAACGCCAATGGCATCTTATTTCATTCATAAATAGAGAATATTTCACTTAATAGGGACGGCTCCTGTCGCAGGTTGATGATGTCACATGAGACGGTGTGGTTCAGCGCTATAGAATATGTCCAATGTACATGCTAATAAACATATTTAAAATGTTGCTTTGGTGCTCATATTACAGTTACAAAGTATAATACGTCATTGTAAGTTAAAGAGTTGTTTTTTGTTAGCATATGCATTCCATTTATTCCATAGGGCTAAACAACACATGCTAATGCCGTACTATGTTGCCCCTTTTTTGGGAAATACATGTTTAATAAATAAATCTTTGTCCTGTCCGTATGGTAGAGTAATGCCACATATAACTTGTACAGTGGGTGGTGGTTGTATTTTTCGTCGGTTGGGTGCAGGTTGGATACAGCCTTTTTGACCCGGGCCTTGTTTCTGGTTTGACACCATTGTTGATCCTGAGGTTCTAATTGAATTGAGTAGTCACACAGAACAAGCTGGCTCTATTAGCTCTGCGGTTAAACGATGTCAGTAGCACTGCACAGGGGACGACGTTGTGCAGGTTCATATCCAGGCCAGAATAGGAAAATTATACTCCCACCGTGTGAGAATGGAGCCATTCTTTACTGGATAATAGCAGTAATAATGGTTTGCAAGATTTGGAATTGAGATGGCTTACGTAACCTTTGGAGAGTGCTGTGAAAGATGAGCAATATCATTTGAGTGATATTGTTTTGAGGCTTATTACCAACAACACAAATATATTTTTTTACTCTTGTTTGTGGGGGTCACTTTTTGGATCAAATAAAGCATGTGGCAGACCAAAACCAGATGCAGTGAGTTAATTGATCAGATTCCACTTGACATAATTAACTTCTTCACCAGCTAAGATGTCTGTAGTTGGGTAGTGACACTGTCATCTTCGCTATATGCAATTCCAGTCGGAACACTTGTTGCACCATGTGAGCACAACTACAGCCGGACTGAGACCTTTTTGTAAAGTAGTCACTTCTGGAAAATAATGTTACACATTATTGTCTGGTATGTTGCCTCTTTTAGAGACATCTAAAAAGCAAATAGTATGTTCTTGAACCCACCAAGTATTGCAAGTCTGGCAACCAAATGCAAGTCTGGCAAGACCTCTGAGACAGAAGCTACATCTGCTATGGTTTAGATCAGGGGTGTCAAACTCATTTTGGGGTGGGGGCCGCATTGGACTTAATGTGACTTCATGGGGGCCGGAGCCCCGGAGCATGGGGGCCGGAGCACCGTGTCATGACTTTTATTATTGGTTTTATACTTGTAGCCTAGATTAAGACATTTGCTATGAGAGATACTTTATTTATAGTGTGCCAATAAAATAGTTAAAGGTAGGGTAAGTGATTTGAAATTCATGGTGTAGTACCAGCCTGGTGCACTAGGGGCGCCCAACAGTAGCTACACTATGTGAACCTGCTGCTCGATCCTGATTGGAGGAGAATTCACCCATCACCTGGGGGACTTTTATTAGCTCCTCTGCTAACGTGGGGGAGGGGGAAACTCCATAATATGGTTTCCACACCTTATAATAGAGCATTTTAACAGAAAAAAAAATTGGGGGGTGAAATCTGACAAAAGTGAAATCACTTCCCCTACCTTTAAAGTAAAATTTCCAATAGTTTCTTAGCTGAAATAGGTCAATAGCTACAAAACCCATGGTTTTATGCAGACCTGCTTTTTATTGAAGTGATGGATCATCGAACATTCAAAAATAATGAATGAATAGCAATAACTAATGCTTCTAAAATACAGTATATTTTTTAACTCTGAATTGAAATATTATTATTACCCATATTATTATATTTAAATAGACAAGCTGTGATCTGAATAATCCCTCAGTTATAGACCCTCATACTGGTGAAGTAACCTGACTCCGCCAGATAGGGCAGCAGAGAGAGGAGGAGGGAATACTCCTCTCTGCTGCCCCATCTGGCGGACTCAGGTTACTGCTACCGGACTAGTGCTCAGAGAAGAGAACCTGGAAGCATTTCTTTAAACGATCATAACTTTTGACAGGAACGTGCTAGAGACTTACTTTTTTTTTGATAGACTCAGAGACTTTTGCTCTACAAGCCTGGGGCCGGATTAAATCATTGCGCGGGCCGGATCCGGCCCGCGGGCCGTATGTTTGACATCAGTGGTTTAGATCCTCAAACAAAATTATGTACTGTGTACACTCTGTGCAAATCAGATGGCAAGTCATTAGATAACAAACTGATATCTATTATTTTATAGTCCTGAACCGATTATATGACACAGGTCTCAATGGTTCATAAATAATGTTTGTTTGTGATCTGTTCCAGCTGGCTCCATTCACTGTTTATTTATGTAACTTCCGGTGTGAGATTTTAGATCCCATAGAAGAGTCATGGCTTATCTCAGTCATGTGACCATGACATGTAAAGAGCTTCCTGGTCATAAACCAAGCGTCATAGAGGCGCTCCCATGGTATTGTTGAACTCTGGCAGTAGCGATGGGAGGGCTTTCAGAATGAGTGCTGTCACACTCGCAGCCTATAGGCGCACCTTACTGCCATGTTAAGAAATCCCCGGTACTCATGGTGTTAATGTCATAGTGTCATTCAAGCAGTGTAACGATCGAGTGCGAGGGAGAGAGACAGAGTGGCATAGATTAATTATTGAACGCAATGCAAACATCAAGCTGGCGTTTTGAGGAGAAGAGCCCAAGGCTCAGCGCTCTGTGGATTGAAACCTTTTTTTGAAATTTATTTTTATTTAGGTTTAGATTGCCCATGCAGGGCAGTGAGCTTTAAAAAATATACTTCTGTTGGGGCGGAAGCCAAGAAGCTTCAAAAATATTTCCTCAATTCTCTCTGTTGTGGCCCTTTTTTCTCTTCTAACATTGTTCTTTAACACGGCAGAACGACCCTGGACAAATTGCATCTTTCCTTTTCACCGAGGCCAAAATAAATAACGGGCGTATGCACAACACGTTGCCATAATTCACCCTCCCCTACCACACACACACACACACACACACACACACACACACACACACACACACACACACACACACACACACACACACACACGCACACACACACACACCTCCAAATGAATAAGCAACAGGGACTTGGGAGTGTTGCTGCTGCGGTTGCATTATGTTCACAATCACCGCCGTGCCAAGACCAACAAAAACAGGTTGATTGTTTTTTTCCGCGGCTGCCAACAAGCACCGAATGAATGGGACCGAAATGGAAAGCAACAATCAAAAGACCTCGTTTACGACAAGCCAATCCGCTCTAAGTAACGACTCCCCGGCCTCCATTATGCGCTGTTGTCTCTACGCTATAGTACAGTGGCTGTTTCGGGTGGTGGCGATGACGCATGCGTGAGCAATTACGGCGTGTGGTGTCGCCTTGTTTGTCATGTTTGTGATTCTGTTTAGGTAGGAAGTGTTGGACCCCTTGTGGTCTTGTGACATCGACACCAGGGGCGTTTTTGCCATTAGGCAGACTAGGCAGTTGCCTAGGGCGCCATGAGGGGAGGGGGGCGACCACCAGACATGCTTTAAAAGGATATTAGGCTAATAAGCCTGATATGGATGAATGCATATTGCATTATACTTATCCTCTATAACTAGAATTGGACATTTAAAACACATATATGTTTTTAGTTTAAAAATAGTCCATCCTTTTATCCCTTGGGGGGGCGCCATTTTATAGGAGATTTTCCCTGGAGCCCCCCTTACCAAATGGACCCGTAAGGGTCCATTTGGTAAGGTGGCTCCAGGGAAAATCTTGCCTAGGGCTCCAAATTGCACCCAGGGTTGGGAAGTAACCCATTACATGTAACGGGAATACGTAATCAAATTACAAAAAGCGGGGCAAACTTTGACGTAAAGCCTTGTATTTACAGTATGCTATAAAAGATGGTGTTGTGTCGCCTTGAAACGCTTCAATCGGTTGAGAAGCTACTGAGGCCTTCGATAATGAATATATCGCGACATTTGATATATTGCAATATTCACGATATTTCAATACATTGCCTGGAATCTAATGAATGATTTGTCATGATACTGTAGCTGCAGACTGAAAAAAAAAAAGAATAAATGAATGAATAAACTAAAAGGCAAAAAGGCATCAGAACATACTAATGTATATCCTCAATTATTAATCTGAGCCTTTTATTTGTCTCCACTGATTCTCATACTGGGTTTTTTCTTTTTTTTTCCTTTTCGTTTTTGTGATTGAAGCAGCTATAGAAGTAATTTAACATTTTAGTTGTGCGACCCGTTTTTCCTCCCAGTATTCTCCCTGTTGTGGATGCTCCACGTTATGTTTTTCCTCACAGATTTTTACCGATATTTGCCGTCGACAAACCGATAATTCATCGCGGGAGGAAGATATAAATAAGATCCTCTACATCATGATAGTGATATTTCAGCTCATCCCTATTTGTTAACACCTGTACAGTTTGTCGCCTTTGGGAGTGTTGTTGTTTGGTTTTTTTTCCGTCCCCTCCAAAGCCCCTTGGTGGTATAGACTGTCACTGTACAATGTGTGCATATACTGTACACATCATTAGCAGCTCAGCCACGATCACACTTTCTCATGTGTGGGCGTCGAGACAGAACATAATGACACTTAATGTTCCTTTCAGTGAAGAGGACTCCATGCTGGGTCCATAGATCCCCTACCACCACCTCCACTCTGCCTTAAGGCCCATCTAGGATTGCACCACCCACAATTTTTTAGCAGAGATCAACACTTGGGATGTCTTCACAGTGCGTAGGCCAGGAAACCTAGTCTGTTAGTATTTAAAAAGCGAATTCAGGCATAACGTTATGCCCTGATGAAGGTTGTCGGTGTAACAGTGTGTACCGCCATATGAGCTTGTAGATCTGCTATCTGCTTTCAATAGTTAAAACATAATGGCGTTCAGTACACTAAAAGGGCCTTAAAGGGAATTCCACCCATTTTCTACATTCTAATATGTCATTAGTATACGCTAGAGGTGCTGGGGGACATGATAAAAAAATGTTCCCCCATTCCGTGTTCCCAAGAAATGGAGGTCTGAAGAAAACCACTAACATGGTGAAACATCTTGATGACATCATCAAGATGTATTTTAACCATGTTAATGGATTTCTTTAGACGCTTCCTTTTAAAAAAATAATAAAAATGTTAAATGGGTGGATTTCCTATTTAAAGGAGAATTCCACCCATTTTCACTATTTTACCATGTTGATGCTTTTTTTCAGAACTCCATTTCTAAACGCAGAATGGCTGAACTTTTCTTGATCATGCCCACACAATCTCTATGGTATATTAATGACAGTAAAATATTGAAAATGGGTGGAATTCCCCTTTAATTCTTTCAGGTAGGGTGGTGGAATGTATAGAGGGAGATACAACGAATTGCCCTGCAGAGCATCATTACTGTATGGGTCCCCAAATCTCACTGGCAATACATACAGTACACTATTAACGCTCTTATTGCCCAGAGGGGTATAATTTGGAACCACATCGATTTTCAGCTTCAGGGCCCGTTTCAAGGTGACACCACGGCGACGCCATCTTGGATATAGCATAAATGGCATGGCATTGTTTCTACACGACACCCCCAGGCAGGGGCGGATTGGCCATCTGGAGTACAGGGAGTTTTCCCGGTGGCCTGCGCCATTTAGTGGCCTGGACAAGATCCAAAATGCACTAGTGGCACTTCCAAAATGCACTAGAATGCGCTAGATGCTCGCCTGGAACATACAGATCAAAATGACCGTTAATCTTCTACATTCTCTAGTTGTGTAGACTAAGTTGGGCTAATTCACATGATGAATATTTGAACTCTTGAGGGTGTAAAAATGAAACCAATTTGCCGATTGTCGTTTGGTTGCCTTTCATTTGGGACAAAATGGGTGTGGCCATTTTGAAAAAAAGGAAGCCCCCACACACATTATATCCTGTGCATTTGAATCTTATTATCTCAGATTCTACCCCTCAATGTCTGTCTTTGCAGCCATTTTTCCAAAGAGCGACACACCAGAAACACGATTGTTACGTCATCATACATCCAGGTTTCGGAGATGTGGATGCCTCAAAGTAAAGATTCCAAACTCCAAAGCTGTGGCATGTAGACACACATACGCAAATCCTCGCGTTTTGCGGCACGAAAACGATTAATATTCTCGCAAGGAACGCAGGCTGTTGGCTTTACAACAAGTCCCCGTGCCCTTTCCAGCTACGGTAGCTACCAGGGGCCTGTTAAGTTCATCGCCGCTGGCTTTTTTTTTTAGTCCCGTGCCGCGGCGCGACACCACCCAGGGGTCACGGATGGAAGCGGTAGGGAGGGAGGGAGGGAGGGAGGGAGGCTGGGGCCGTGGGGCGCGTCTCATCACGCCTCGGCGTTTCTATTTCACGCCGTGTCACCTCGCTCTACGCTCTCTCTCTCTCTCTCTCTCTTTCCCGACTCCCTGCTCCTCATTAACCCAGTGTATACCACCTCCGCACTCACACACGCAACGCACATACAGTACGGTACATACGTGTTGAGGAGGAGGAAACAAACAAAAAGAGCATGCACGTGCTGACAGAGCTGAGATTAAACCACTTAAAGGGGAACTGCACCCATTTTCAACATTTTAATGTCATTAATATACCTTTAGAGATGTTGTGTGGACATGATATAAAAAAGTTCCCCCAATTCTGTATTTCCTAAAAAAATGGAGGTCTGAAAAAATCATTAACATGGTGAAATACATCTAATGACATCATCAAGATGTATTTCACCATGTTAATGGTTTTTCTTTCAGAGCCCTTTTTCCTGAGAGGGTACAAATGTGAACCAAATGGACCCTAGTGGGTCCATTTGGTTCACATTTGTACCCCCACCAGTGTTATTTTAGATGTTTAGATGTGTGATGCTACTTTAATTCACTCCAGGAAATCTACTAATTGTGAACGTGTTTTGTGGGGTTGCAATTGAGCTCTGGAAACCTAAAAAATATAACTTTTTTTTTTCAATGTCACCTTCCCTTTTAAGGAGACGTTTGGTGTAGAGATGGGGGCAAAATGAGGTGGGGAACTAGTGGCCTCGTTAGGACCCCATGAGGGTAAACCGCTCAATGAAGTATATAATCAAAGCTGTATTATGGAGGCCAAGGTATAACTTATTGATTCCAGTTAATGGCACTCATTGAATATTGATCGTTCACACTCCAGGTGGGGTTAGAATACCATGACTCATCAGTTCTGACCGCCTGCCTACCGAGGGTAACAGGTTGGCTCAGCCCATAGTATAGACAGAGTTAGGCCGTCGTAAACTCCATTCACTTCATGGGATCAGTCCAACGGTTCTGTCAAGTTGTGTTTCACCATGTTGATGATTTTTCTTTTAGCTCCTTCTTTTCTGAGAGTGTACGAAATGGAACCAAATGGACCTGCTAGGGTCCATTTGGTTCACATTTGTACACTCTCAGAAAAAAAAATATTGGAAATGTCCCTCTTTTTGTGCCTTTTTCAGGCTGCAACAGCCCTCCCGAGAGCTCAGTTTTCTGACCCTTCAATGTCGCAACATTTTTGGCTGGTCCAAGTATTATTTTGGCCGAGGCCTACATGTATCCCAACACGTTTTTGGAGTATTTGTTGTTTTCTTTTCCAAACTTGATGTTTTTCCACTCCACTATGGAGAGACATATTAAGATATTTAATTACTCATTCCACTCCATTTCATTCCTAGGAAAGGAATCTTGGCACTAAAAACTATAAAATACATATGAGGAATGAATTAAGCACCATTTCATATGTCAAATTCATCCATCTATCTTCATCCGCTTATCCAAGGTCGGGTTGCAGGGATATGTCAAATTCAACATCAAAATCAGGATCTGTGGCCCGAGGGATGATATTTAATTACTGGTATATTGCACACACCATGATAAGAAACAAATGCAACTAATGGTTTTACTTTCTCAACTGAATTGTTTGAGTTTACCATTTTAATATGAAAGCAGTGCTTTGTGAGGATCATAGAACAGAACATTGAGTTTTTTAATAATGCATTTTCAGTTTTTGCATGCCGTTTGATTGTTGCGTTTATCTTCTATGAAGGTACATTGTTTTTTAAAGGAAAATTACTGTTGGCCTGAGGCGTCCTTGTAAACTGGTGCCTGTGTACTTGGACCAGTTTTTCTATTTTGGCCCGATGTGTATTTCAGTTTGACTTAAGTTCAACTCTACCGTATTTTCCGGGTTATAAGCCGCTACTTTTTCCCCGTGCTTTGGACCCTGCGGCTTATTCAGCGGTGCGGCCAATGTATGGATGTTTACAGCTAACACACACTATAGGGCCCGGCGTTCTAAGTCTAAATGCACGGTATGCACACCATCTTTAAGCCGGTCCGAGCAGGAAATGTAGGGGGACAGGGCACAGGCAGTTCGCTAAGACAGACACTACTAAATGCATCATGGAAAGCAAACGAAGAAGTGCATATAACGCAGCTAAAGTCAGTCGAGCTGGTTGAAAAATAAGGAAATCTATCTGCTGCACGTAGCCTTGGGATCAATGAATCAATGGTTAGACGGCGGACCAACGCGAGGAACGCCGGCGCGGCGGAGACACCAGCTCCTCGGAACGACGGCGCGCGGTGGTGGTCCGCGCGGTGGTGGTCCGCGCGGTGGTGGTCCGCAGTGGTCCGCGCGCCGTCGTTCCGAGGAGCTGGCGCCACCAGCGCGCGCACCACCAGGGCGAAGAACATGCTGGAAGCAACTTTTTCTCAAGTCTGCCAGTGGATCCTGAGTTCCTGACTGCGTGGAAAAGTGTCAAAACATCCACGAACGGGTTTAGAAAGGCTGGCGGCAGCAGCAGCAGCAGCAGCAGCAGCAGCAGCAGCAGCCGCCGCCGCCGCCGCGCGAGGAGGAGGAGGAGGAGGAGGAGGAGGAGGAGGAGGAGGAGGAGGAGGAGGAGGGGTCCGTGGAGGCGGCAATAAAGACGCCTCGTCGAGCGTCTTAAACATTGAGAGGATTCCTGGTGGTCCCCAGCTAAATGGTGGACAGTTGGTTAACCAGATGTACGGTAGGCTACCTTTTTTCATGAACCAAATGGACCCGCAAGCGCTCATTTGGTTTCATGAAGTGATCGGAGTTGCGTATCTCCGGCTACATTCTATGGCCAGTACAGGCCTGGATGTAATATTTCTCAATCGGGGTGCGATTGAGAATGGCAGTTGAAAATGGCAGTTGGTTTAGTGGTGGCACAATTGTAGTTAGTCAATGTTCAACTACCGCTATAAGCATTTGATTTGAAATATCTTTGAAGTTTTCATTGTTTGCATTCCGTCATGTTTGGTGGAGCAGTCAGGACGTCTAGAGGGCATTCCCCCCCCATGTCTATGCCTAGATCCGTCCTTGGTCTATGGCTCTAGCGTTAATTACATACAGCACGTGCAGTTCTGTAGTCGTTTAAATAATAAAAAGGATGCTTCTCAAACAGCATTTCGTTGCCGACAATCTCATCTGTGCAAGAACCCTTACATATGGTAATTAAGCATTAAAACACCCGCGGCTAATAGGCCAGTGCGTCTTGTATATGTACACAATTGATTTTTTCGCTAAATTTGGCCGCTGCGGCCTATTTTCAGGTGCGCTTTATAACCCGGAAAATACGGTAGTTAAACCAGTTGACCTGGCTACAATGTCATGAGTGGATTATCGCCATTTCTGAAAATATGAGCTCCTCGGAACGACGGCGCGCGGTGGTGGTCCGCGCGGTGGTGGTCCGCGTGGTGGTGGTCCGCGGTGGTCCGCACGCCATCGTTCCGAGGAGCTGGCGCCACCAGCGCTCGCACCACCAGGGCGAGGAACATGCTGAAAGCAACTTTTTCTCAAGTCTGCCAGTGGATCCTGAGTTCCTGACTGCGTGGAAAAGTGTCAAAACATCCACGAACGGGTTTAGAAAGGCTGGCGGCGGCAGCGGCAGCGGCAGCAGCAGCAGCAGCAGCAGCAGCAGCCGCCGCCGCGCGAGGAGGAGGAGGAGGAGGAGGAGGAGGAGGAGGAGGAGGGAGGAGGAGGAGGAGGAGGAGGAGGAGGAGGAGGAGGGGTCCGTGGAGGCGGCAATAAAGACGCCTCGTCGAGCGTCTTAAACATTGAGAGGATTCCTGGTGGTCCCCAGCTAAATGGTGGACAGTTGGTTAACCAGATGTACGGTAGGCTACCTTTTTTCATGAACCAAATGGACCCGCAAGCGCTCATTTGGTTTCATGAAGTGATCGGAGTTGCGTATCTCCGGCTACATTCTATGGCCAGTACAGGCCTGGATGTAATATTTCTCAATCGGGGTGCGATTGAGAATGGCAGTTGAAAATGGCAGTTGGTTTAGTGGTGGCACAATTGTAGTTAGTCAATGTTCAACTACCGCTATAAGCATTTGATTTGAAATATCTTTGAAGTTTTCATTGTTTGCATTCCGTCATGTTTGGTGGAGCAGTCAGGACGTCTAGAGGGCATTCCCCCCCCATGTCTATGCCTAGATCCGTCCTTGGTCTATGGCTCTAGCGTTAATTACATACAGCACGTGCAGTTCTGTAGTCGTTTAAATAATAAAAAGGATGCTTCTCAAACAGCATTTCGTTGCCGACAATCTCATCTGTGCAAGAACCCTTACATATGGTAATTAAGCATTAAAACACCCGCGGCTAATAGGCCAGTGCGTCTTGTATATGTACACAATTGATTTTTTCGCTAAATTTGGCCGCTGCGGCCTATTTTCAGGTGCGCTTTATAACCCGGAAAATACGGTAGTTAAACCAGTTGACCTGGCTACAATGTCATGAGTGGATTATCGCCATTTCTGAAAATATGAGCTTTTTTGTAACTGGTTCTGAATGTGTTTGTCATGAAGATTACATAATCACTTAAATGCAATTACTTGAGTTGAGATAATCTAAAATGATTTTGCATAATCGTCATGGTCAAAGAATGATCATGTGCAAACATTTTCAAAAATAATCATCAACTTAAAATGTGTAAGCAATGCAGCAATGCATTCATATTAACAGGTTTACTCCTGAACCCAAGTTTCCAGAGTTTTTGATTGTAGACCAGCTTCCATAACACGTTGCACGAGTTGTTTTAATTGTTTAATCGCATTTTTATTTTTTATTTGTTTTTTTTTCTTTTGATCGGGCAATTTGGATAAACAGCTATGGATATGAGGCTGATGTGGATGATGTCACTGCTTGAAAGGACCCCGTCAGTCTAAGCGCAAAGCCTTCTGGGAAAATGGGTTCCATTTAAAGTGAACGGAGCATTTCAGTGCAGGGAGGGGAGCCGCCATGACGCTTTGTAGTTCTAAGCGGTGTGTGTGTGTGTGTGTGTGTGTGTGTGTGTGTGTGTGTGTGTGTGTGTGTGTGTGTGTGTGTGTGTGTGTGTGTGTGTGTGTGTGTGTGTGTGTGTGTGTGTGTGTGTGTGTGTGTGTGTGTGTGTGTGTGTGTGTGTGTGTGTGTGTGTGTTTGACAACGTGCCGTCGGTGGGACTATTTCCAGGATGGTCTTCATCGATCAGAGGTGCAAAATACTTTAGCGGTATGCTCTTAAAGGGAATCGATCCACTCATGGTAACCTGATATAATTTCCACGCTCACGCTATGGGTAGTAAAAGTGTTGTGCTGTGGAATACTTGCGTATTTAATACACCGACTGGCTGTACTGTGGATGGTGGCTTCATGTGGGTAGACAGACCAACCCCCCCCCCCCCCTTCCCCTCCCCCTTTTGCCTTTTTTTTTTGAAAAAACACCAGCTGCCACACCGATCTTTTTTTTTTCCCACCGCACACATAACAGGGAGTCTTGTTTAACCACCAGCATGTTCCAGCATCGGAGCCGTATGGTAGCCTGCGCTAGTGCTTTGCTTGCTTGCTTACTCATGCATAATCTTAGCGAAACGCAACGAAACGCCAGCCGGGATAGAGGTGTGAAAAGCATGTGCTGCGCTGCGAGCGGAGAGAGAGAGAGAGAGAGAGGAGGGGAGATATAGACGAGACGAGAGAGGGGGAGACAGGGAACATAACAAACCACGGGGCACAGCGTTGTTGTCCCAAAGGGACTGTGTTATGGTATGGTCAGTTTGACCCAGACATTCCAATCAACCAACCAACCCACCTCACCCCCGCCCCCCCACCCCTGTTTGTTTTCCATTTGAGTACCTGGCTGGAGGGGGTCCCTGGTGGATTTTAATTCAGAATGCAAGGCAGGACGACATGGCCCATATATGCCTAACTCAAAGCCCCCGTTGGGCCATATCATCATCATCAGGGCCTGTGTAGGGAATTATCTTTGACAGCAAATTAGTATTAGAACTGAAGCCCTCTGGTATTATTGCACATGACATGAAATGAATGCAACTAATTGTTTCGTTTCGTTGTTTTTTTTTTTTTTTTCTCAAATCGGTTGAATTTCTTTCTCGTTTTGTTATGAAAGCAGTGCATTTTGAGGATCACAGAACAGGGAACTGAGCGTTAATGATGCATTCTCAGTTTTTTTAGAATGCATGCTGCTTCATCTTTTGCATTCATCTTTTGCGTTCAGCCTTGCGGGTCCATTTGGTTTCATTTTTACACTCTCAGGAGTTAAAATTCATCATCTTAATTAGCCCAGGTCACAATGACCACCTTCAAGACAAATTTATCTTGTGTTGTGTTATTGCGCACTTAACTTGCACACTTGCCCTATCGGGCAACCAGGTAGCAGTCTTCACTTGCCCCACCATTTTTTTTTTTTACTTGCCCTGGGCAAGCGGGCAAGTGTTAGTGTCAATCCCTGCCCCTGCCCTATACCTCTCTCTCTCTTTCTCTCTCTTTCCATCATGTCCCCCGTCAGTGTCTCTCGCCCTCCCTCTCCTCTCTTGGCTGTTCTCTGCAGTGGAGCTGTCCGTGGTGCTGAAGCTCCACCATGCAGCTCACTGTCATCTATCCGCCACTATCCGGCAGACCGGCTGAGACGGAGCAGCAGCTTTTTCTGTTTTTATTTATTTATTTTTCTTTTCCCCTCCTCCTCCTCCCTCCCGCCATGGGAGACGATGTGGTTTCATAACAACAAGGACGACTGCTGCTGCGACGACGGGGCCCCAAAAATAGACATTCGATTATTTCCATAAATAGCTTTTTTTCCTTTCTTTCTTTTTTAAACAGAGATCCCTGTGCAGACCTATCTATCATGACCGCTGAGTGATGCTATACAGTATGAGCGGCTTCTATTTCTGCAAAGGATTTCTCTGGGTTTCATTTATTTTCCTACCCCCCCCCCAGGGTGCTACGTAATCAGGAAGGTCGTATTACACAGAGTAAATATACCTTTTTTCTGCAAAGTGATGTACGATGTTAAGGTGTATTATTATTGTTATTATTATTAGTATTATTGGTCGGAATTCGTTCACTCGTCTCTGAATGGATGGACGTTGTTGAGGCGACAGAATGAGCTCCACAGACACAGAGCAAAACCCACTAATGCATTCAATTATGATTGATTTCAATTATGATCCAAGTGTGGTTTGAATGTCGGTTCACAACGACTAATGGACTGAATTATCTACAGTATTAACCTCCGCCTGTTAGTTAATCGCCATTAGATCAAGGTCTGTCTTGTTAAAAAAAAAAGAAAAAAAATGTTTTCACAGACAGGGATATATTGTGTCGTTTCGACGTTTCACACGAAGGAGAACACTGTCGTGCTGTAGCTCGTCATTGAGAGAAACTCAAGGTCATTCAGTCATTCAGTGTGTGTACATAATTAGCTCATTTCTTGTAATACCAGAGTGAACACAACATGAATTATTTAACCCACTGAGACCCGAGGATGATCCCAACAAAAAGTCTTAAAGCCTCGTTTATACTTGGAACGTGTGACTAGAGCCCGACCGATATGGAGAATTTTGGAAATGATACAATAACCGATATGGTAGGGCAGTGGTTTTCAACCTTTTTTCATACCAGGGACTACTATTCATTTTGCATTTTTGCCACGGACCACCATTTGATGTTGAGTTTAGTCTCTAAGGATTTTCAAGTTTGTGTCCACAAACAAACTGGCAAAATCTTGGCCAAAGTAACAATTATTCTACATTTACTAAATGTGTAGATTCTTGAAAATTAAGAAATTCAGATGTTTAATTTAACTCTTGAGAGCGTAAAATGATGCCGAATGGACCCTTACAGGTCCATTCGGCATCATTTTACGCTCTCAAGAGTTACAGATCTATAAGTGGTGGTCCCCGGACCACTGGTTGAAAACCACTGCGGTAGGGGGATACGACTGGCGATAACCCGATTTGCAACCGATAGTGTATAACTGGAATCAAAACAGGCGAGGATTGTGCAAAGATTTTGTACAGATATGATTATGCAAAAGGTACAGCGGCTGCCGATTATGAAAGATTGTAGCGCAATTTTCTGTCGCCAGAACGTAATTGGAGATATTTTCACCGAAACGATCCGATACAGCCGATACGACGGCGTGCTATATATCGGTCAGACTTTGTGCTTGGACACAGTCAAAAATGGCATATCTGCTACTTTTTTCGAGCTTGCAGACCTGCCATTTTTCGTCCAAGCCCCCAACGTCTTACGGTGAAGTAAAACTAGGTGTGTCGGTAATGAACGACTTGCACAGGGCACATTTTCACTGATCCAAACATCCCGGGCTGAATGGGTCAAATGAAGGATTCACTCCTTTCTGATTGCATGAACCATCAATGCAACTGTTTCCCCTGGAGACCTACATTGTCCAAAAAAACGGTCAACACCCCAACCTGGGGGGAAACCCCCAGTGTCAACCCGGCATATACCCCCCCCCACCCACCCACCAGTTTCACAATACAATGGTAAATAAAACATTTGGCATTTAAAACCCACCGTCGTCGTAAAAAAACGAAACAAGAAAACGATTACCTTGTTCAGGCTTTTGCAGTTGGTTTCAAGAACATTGCCGTCATCGCAATACATCGGTTCATCTTCCGAGCTGTCGGAACACCGCAGCACTATTATACCTTACACAGCTCTGCTCCAAAAAACAAAAACGTTTCCTTCGTGATTCTACATTACCGTCGACTTCCGTCCCTTCCTCCTGCCTCTCCTTCTGCTCGTTCTTCTTCTTCTTCTGGGTACCGCATGGCCACACATGTAGGCCAGCACGGCCTCCTTCCTACCTACCTCCCTCCCGCCCAGTCCTGACTGAGGAGAGGTCATCCTAGCCTCCTATCCCACGTCCTTCGTCCACTTCTGGTTCCCCTTCGTACCATCCGTCGCCTCTCGTCTTCCCCTCTCTCCTCCGTCGTCCCCGTTCGTTGATTCTCCGAAACTCTTCGAACAAACAAACCGGCAGTCAAAAAAGAAGCAAGCCATCCGGAAAGTCGGGGGTTGGTGTTGGTGGGGTGGTGTTGGTGGTGGTGTGGGGGAGGAGGAAACCTTTGATTTCGTTGTTTTAAAAGAGAACCGTCACAACGAGGCCTCCTTTACACGTCACTGGAAGTCCTGGGCCTCAGCGAGAGGTTGGACGAGACGCAGCCGCAGCACGCCAGCCACAGCGACTTCTGGATGTCCGGGTTGCGGAAGGCGTACACCACCGGGTTGATGACCGAGCAGGCGGCGGCCGGCAGCGCCGCCGCGTACGTGTACAGCGCCGGGTACGATCGGTCGGCCACGATGGCGTAGAGCGCGAAGGGCAGCCAGCAGGCGCCGAAGGCGCAGAGGATGGCGGTGAGCGTGCTCACGCCCTTCGTCGTCGAGATGGCCAGGAACTGGTGCTGCTGCGAGGCGATCTGCTGCGCGTGGCGGAAGGCGATCTTGCAGATCTGCAGGTAGAACTGCGTCATGGCGGCGAACACGGCCAGGAAGCCCGAGGCCAGCGCCACGGCCTGGGCCCGCGTGACGGGCCGCAGCGCGCTGCACGCCGCCTCGTCGCGCAGGCAGTTCCAGCCCAGCGCCGGCAGCGCGCCCAGCGCCAGGCACGCCGCCCACACCAGCGCCACCATGGCGTAGGTGCAGGCCACGGTGCGCTCGGTGTGGTAGGTGAGCGCGTTGTACAGCGACAGGTAGCGGTCCACGGTGATGGCCAGCACGCTCAGCACCGAGGCGGAGAAGGCGGCGATGAGCAGGCCGGCCGAGAGCAGCGCGGCCAGCTCGGCCGGGCCGCCCTCCACCAGGTAGGCCAGCGCGAAGTTGAGGATGAGCCCCAGGCCGGCCAGCAGGTCGGCGGCCGCCAGAGAGCCGATCAGGATGAACATGGGCGCCCGCAGCAGCGCCGGCGTGTAGCACAGCACGGCGATCACCAGCACGTTCTCGCAGGAGACCAGCGTGCCCGTCACGCACAGCGCCACGTCCCACGGGCTAACCTGGAGCAGGGGTGGGTGGGGTGGGTGGGATGGGATGGGATGGGCGTATGGAAGAAAAATAGGATGTCACCATATGTTTTTCCAATCAGGACATCAGGATACACAATGTGATCGTGATGTACATTTTTTCATGCTTTTGATACGGTTATTGTTCAAGTTAATTGAAGTTAATGGAGGCTAAGATAAACTTTTTTTTGGTTCAGATTGTGTCAAGCGTGTGTAGCATCAACCAGGTGAAGAGTACAATTTACAATTTAGGCATTTAGCAGACGCTCTTGAGCCAGAGCGACTTACAATGGTAAAAAAAGTTTACGAATTAAATCATGATTTACAATACATTTTACAATATAGTACAAAGACAAGTGTGTCTTGCCTACAGTCAAGCATGGTACTGGGAGTGAATGCCAAATGTGACATACTGAAGCAGAGCATGATTCCCTCCCTTTGGAAACTGGCTGCAGACCAGTATTCCAACATGATAATGACCCCAAACACTCATCCAAGTTGACCACTGAGTTGCTAAAGTCGCTGAAGGTAAAGGTGATGGACTGGCCAAGCATGTCTCCAGACCTAAACCCAATTGAGCATCTGTGGGGCATCCTCAAATGGAAGCTGAAGGAGTGCAAGGTCTCCAACATCCACCAGCTCCATGATGTCAGTGTCAAGTGGGAGATGATTCCAGTGGCAACCTGTGAAGTTCTACTGAACTCCATGCCCAGCAGGATGAAGGCAGTGCTGAAAAATAATGGGGGCCACACAAAATATTGATCCTTGGGACCAATTTGGTAATTTTCAGTTCGGGGTTACTATTTTTTTGCCTGCAGTTTAGACATCAATGGCTGTGTTTTAGTTATTTTGAAGGGGAAATGAAATTGACCCTTTTATCCAAGCTGTACAGTGACTACTTCACATTGTATCAAAGTTTCATTTCGTCACTGTTCTCCCCTGAAAAGATGTAATGAAATATTTGGAGAAATTCACTTCACTTTTTTGAGATACTGTATTTTAGGGTATTACAATACAATGTTTAGACACTTCCTGTCAGCCGTAAGCAAAATGTTTTGACCAAAAATGACCATCTAGGAAAATGAATAGGAGATGCAGGTGATTGACAAAAACAGATTGATGCACAACCCTGCAGTATTAGTAGCATTATGACCCTGTCAATCAAAAGGAATATAAAGGAGTGATTGCCAGCGATCAACAACAATGGCGGTGAGCGTAACTATTGTTTAAATATCGTTTAAAGGGGAATTCCACCCATTTTCAATATTTTTCTGAGAGTGTACAAATGCAACCAAATGAACCCTAACAGGTACATTTTGTTCCATTGGTACGCTCTGAGAAAAAAAGAAGCATCTAAAGAAATCCATTAACATGGTGAAACACATCTTGATGGTGCCATCAAGATGTGTTTCACCATGTTAATGATTTTCTTCAGACCTCCATCTCTAGGAAACACAGAACGTTTTAATCGTGTCCACGCAGCACCTCTAAGGTATATTAATGACATATTAGAATGTTGAAAATGGGTGGAGTTTCCCTTTAACCCTTTGTGTACTTGAAAGCGTCTTGGTGTTTTAGCTGTTGAAAAATAGCAGATCTACAAGCTCATATCGCGCCACCGAGTGGCGCGATATGAGCTTGTAGTTCTGCTATTTTTGGAAAATTGTGAAAATGTGCTGCGAATCTCTGAATACATTATTTTGGAAGCAAACATTTTTAACTTAATTTTTTGCTTCTGGGGGATCGCTAGAACAACATGTTTTCAGGTGGCTGTCTGCAGCAAAATATGGATAATTCTGGTGGTCCTTGGCTGACACTAGAATCTAGTGTCAGAAACTATAGAATCTAGTGTTAAAAACTCGATTCTAGGGTCAGAAACTACATTCTAGTGTCAAAAAGTAGATCCTGGCATCAGAAACTATAATTTAGTGTCAATAACTAGAATGAAGTGTCGGAAACTACTGTAGAATCTAGCGTCAAAAGCTAGAATGTTGTCGCAGCTATAATCTGGTGTAAGAAACTACTGTATAATCTGGTGTCAGAAACTCGAATCGAGGGTCGGGACAAAATGTGTCAAGTTAATTGACAGCAATCAACGCCAACGGCACAGCAGTTGATCCCTCCTCCCCACCGCCCCTTAAGGCTGACCTCCTGGACCACGGCGCCCACGGCTGGCGTCATGGCCACGGACACCACCCCGCCCACGGCGCCCGCTGTCACCCCCGCCGTGGCACTCCGCAGGTCCGGGCCCAGGGTCTGCGTGCCGGCCACGACCATGCCGCCCCCCACGGGGTCACCCAGCATGCCGCCGTCCGCCGCCGAGGCGTTGAGGGCGTTGTCGTCGTCCAGGAGGCTCCAGTTGGACGACGGCAGGCCAGGGGACGGCGAGGAGGAGGACGAGGAGACATCGAAGGGGTCGAGGAGGAGGAGGGGGGAGGAGGAGGAGTTGAGGCCGCCGCCGCCACCACCACCGCCGCCGCTCATGGCTGCTGCCGCGGCCAGAGAGAAGATCATCGCTGGAAGGGAGAGAGAGAGAGAGAGAGAGAGAGAGAGAGAGAGAGAGAGAGATAGAGGCCGCTTTTACATGCACAGAATCTATTCGGATCTATTCAGCTTGGATTTAGGGTGACCAGATCCAAGCTGTTCTGTTTGTGCGACAGAAGAATTGCGTGTGTGGGACAAGGGGTGGGGAAACGTGCAAATTATTAACATCTTGAGGTCATATTTATGTGTGGAAATACCAAAAAGCCCTTCACTAAGTCCCTCCTCAATCCGGCCTCGTCCAATAGGCACATTAGGAGAGGAAAGCTTGACCTGCATAGCAACAGTTGCTAAACTATTTGGACCGGCATTGGACCATTCACTAAACTCCGTGGAGTTTTGCGAAGGGCTCAAGCACTTTGAGAAGTGACTTCTCAAAGAGAATGTGACTTTGGTCACACTCTACAACGACGCAAGAGTTTGGGAGAGATGGAAAGTGGAGGAGAACCCTCTGCTTCAGTGGAATGGCAGCGAGGGAGAAGGAAGGGAAGATGTGAGGTGTGGAGGAGAGAGGCGATGGTGATATGTGAGGACAGCGTAGATGAGGCAGTATACAGTGTGGCTCAGAGCTGTAAGCCGCATATATCCACCAGCTAATGCTTTATAGCCACCAGCCTTAAGGGGAAATAGGTTCTCGATATGCACAGAAATACATAATATTAGAAACTAGCACTGCACTCAGTACGAGTGCAAGTAGGCCAAGGTCTACTTGTGCGTGAGCAGAGAGCAACCAGACAGCAAATACCATGGCACTTCACCAGTAGACGACCAGAAACCGATCACATTCATTCAGTAGAAGCCTACTTAACTATATAACATAGGCACTTAAATGAATAAATAAATAATATAATATAAATTATTATAATATAATAATAAAAATAATATGATAACCCTTTCACAGTAGAAGCTTTTACATATTTGATTTTTTGCGGGCATATTTTCCTATGTAATGCTGAATTTGTAAATTTTGTTTTATTTGCAAATACATTCATATCAATGCCCATTTTTTTTATCCTGAATTCACATCCACTCTATTGGCTCATTATGAAACTACTGGAGACTGCTCCGCTGTGATTGGCTAAAACGCCCCACAACCCCTCCCCCTACACTAGCACTGCCTTGTCATAAGAGTACAGTAACAACCAGATTGCAAGACAAGTCGAGATCTGTAAGACAGTGGGTCAAGATCATGGTTAAGATGGCGAACGAGAGAAGGAGGCTACATCTGAAGCTAACGCTAGCCAGTAGTTGGACAGCCTCGACCCAGCTACAGCTAAGGCCTTCCATGCAATGATTGAGCATATTACAAAAGAAATAATAGCATTGTATTTTATCCCCGCTATAGCTGTTTTAGCATCCATCGCTGTAGCCACCAAAGGGTCCCACGGTGTTGTGATGTCATAAAATATCCCAAATCTCTAAGCGCATACACACATGCAATCTTTAGTAGTTGTAGAGCTGAGCCCTAGGAAAAAAACTATGTTTAGATCTTGGTAAAACTTTAATCCGACCTCGCGAGTAGAAAGCCGAGGTTTACATTAATGACAGATGACGGCCCCGGGACCGAAACTATGAGTCATCACATGATCACTTCCGGTTCAACGGACGAGCTCACGGCTTGTCTAAAAGAGTGACGGACATCAGAGTACAAAATGACTGGTGGGGAAAGGAAGAGAGGTGAGAATGGAGGAAGGGAGGGAGATATGAGAGAGAGAACAGATTGGTGGGAAGGAAGGAATGGAAAGGAGAATAAAAATGCGTGCTGGATTGGACACAACAAAGACGAAGAAGACTGTCCCAGAGGGAGAAATGCCAAGGGAGGACCAGTGATGGACGGACAGGCGAGGCGATGGAGAGACAAGAGGACGTTTTAAATTAAGGATAAGAAAAAAGCAACGTGTTCAGTTCAGAATGAGTTGAACGAACAGCAGAGGAATGGGGTCAAAGTCAATGACGACAACATGATGTAGGACTATGATGCAGGCAGAGCCAGAGAGAAAGGACAAAGAAAATGTGCACGAGGGGGACAATATACAAAACAAAAATAGTCTATTAAAATACATGTGTAGAGCCAGGACATGGAAAAGAAGTGGAGTGGACAAGGGTGCAGAGGAAGAAGGGGAAAAAAAGGGACGGGACACTACAGTCAAAAAGGATGAAAAGGGACGAGGGCTGAAGGACAAGGACAAGGAAAGATGATTTAAAATGTTGAAATGAGACGGACGGCACATGAGGGAAGACGTGTGGGAGGAGAGAGAGAGGGAGAGAGAGAGGAAAACGGAAGACACGGCAACGAGCAACGCTAAGACGAAAAAGGCTGAGAGAAGACGCAGAAGATAAAGAACAGGAACGGAGGGAGTGGAGGGGAGGGAAGGGAAAGGCACAAGGAGATCCGGAGGAAAAAAAAACTGAATGAGAGAGCGAGAGAGGGAGGAGGTGTCTGGAAGGGAGGGAGAGGAAGCTGTGAGGGAATGACACGGCGAGTGGAGGGAAAGAGGAGAGAGAAAGAAAATGTGGGAGGGATGGAACGAAGGCGTGGTCAGTTATCTCCCCTGTCCTTCCTTCCTTCGTTACGAGGCACGTGTTTGTGCGCCAAAGTTGCAACACGTCCCGTCTTGCCCTGGCCGGCCGGCCGGCTGCATATCGACGACGTGTTCGTTTAGCTGGATCTTTCATCATCATCGGGCTGTTCGTTCGTTCGTTCGTTCGTTTGTTCTTCGCTTGCTCCTTCATCCATTCATAAAAAACATAATCAAACGACCGCCCGCGATACGTCACTGTAGCTCCCACGCGCGCGACGACGGGGTCATTAGCAGGCACACAAGTAACAGGACACACACACACACACAAATGTGCAACATACACCTGAACATCATGTTATACACTGAAAGAACTGTATCGAGTCTACAAATGGAACCAATTAAAAGAGACACCGGAAGCCATTAAGAAATACTCTTAAAGAGTTAACATTATAAGACAATCTCATCCTCAACATGCATTGTACTACTACAAACAACCCCCCCCCCCCAAAATAAATAAATAAATAAATAAATAAAATAAAATAAATAAATATCACGAAACACTTCATACATGCAGAGATGATGTGCATCATCCATTACTGACTAAACTGACTGACTGCTGCTTATTTTCTTACCGGAGAGATACCGCCTGCACGAAACGTTCAGTGTCCACAGCACACTCCTCGAATCCATCACCACGACCGGGGATGAAAAAAAAAAAAAAAAAAAAAAAAAACTATTTATAGAACCTTCACCAAAAATGGTGCATGACGTCCCCCCCCTGCTGCTTGGCGTTATTATTATGCCTGGTGATGGCTGGTCTTTTCGCTGGTGATGTACGTGGACGATGCGTGCGTGTCTGTGTGTGTGCGCGCATGGCTGGCGACGCGTGCGTCTCTGTGCGTGCGTGCGTGTCCGTGTGCATTTATAGACTGCTGAATAAGCTGTCCGCGGGATTTTCTCGTTGTCCCGGCTCCGGCCGTCCGTCCGTATATGTATCCCGCCCCCCCAAAATAAATTTTGATTCCGATGGTGTACGCAGGAAGGCAGGCAGGGAGGCAGGCAGGCAGGCAGACAGACAGACCGCCGCGGATCCAAAAAAGAAAAAAAAATCTCTGTGGCTAATTTTAGCTCAGCCCGCGAGAGCGAGCAAGCGCGCCAAGGCTGTGGAGCTCCATTCACAAATTTTCTCTCTCTCTCTCTCGCTCCCCCCCACCCACCTTCTATATTTCCTCTCCCTCCCTCTCTTGTCCCCCTGCTAGTAGAAGGATGCATATTACACACAAACACACATGTACACACACACACACACACACACACACACAACACAACATGCACGCCCATACCACCAATGACTGCAAACGGCATGGGGAAGGTCACCATCAGATCCACACAGCATAAAAAAACTATTTTTTTTTACACAGGGCATACATGTTGATGGTATTTATATTAACCTATAGAAGGAGGAGAATCCTTGACATGTCTATTTTCCTTTATTTAATTTTCTCCTCCCCAACATTAAAAAGAAGAGGTTTTATGCAAGCTTTGCCTCCTCGCAAAAAAACAATAACAACAATGCCTTGATCTTGCATCTGCACGTAAACATTACGCATTACAGTAGTGGTGTTATCAGTGCCGGTGTAGCGGCCACTACACACAACAACAACAATACCTCTCTGTCTGTCTTAATTCAGCTGCAGAGCAGCAGCAGCGCAGTGCTTGAGCAAGAGAGATGGGGGGAGGGAGGGGGGGGGGGGGGTATTGGGGGAAAGAGAGAGAGAGAGATGGGGGGAGAAAATTACCGGCTTCTTATCTTGTCTTTCTCCTCTTTAGAAAGAGGGGGAAAAAAAGGAATACACAAGTGAGGGTGAAATCCTACCTTTCTTATCCTCTTCTTCTCCGTGTTTATCTCCTTTTTTTAATGTTTTATTTATTTATAGCTTCTTGTTGTTTTTGGTTTGTTTGTTGTCGGATGGTTTTCTCCTTTAACAATAATATCCCCGGCTCCTGGGTCCTATAGCGCTTGCAGCGAGCAGCACGCTACTACGTGCCTCGGTTGGCATGGTTATTAGCCTCTCCTCCTCTCCTGCCGCTCACTCGCTCGCTGCTGTCGCGGGAGCCTCGCGCGCTCATTGGACGAGGAGCCCGGCTCGGCTCCTTCGGCGTCGACACAACGCTCCTCGCCCCCCCTCTCTCTCTCTCTGACGTCATTGGCTGAAGTCTCCTCCGCCAACCATGCCGTACGTGCACGATGCTGGCTGCTTGCTGCCTCTCTGTGTACAGAGTGAACGGGAGAATGTGATCAGTATTGCCAACCGCCCAAATCCAAAATGCACTAGTGGCACTTTCAAGATAAAACTAGAATGCGCTAGAGTAGTGGTTTTCAATCATGTTCATACCAGGGCTCCACTATTTTTTTCTGAATTTTACCCATGGAGGATCACCACCGTTTGATGTTGAGATTAGTCTCTCAGACTAATTTGGGAGAAATAGCTGACAAAATGTTGGTCAAAATAGCAATTCTTCTACATTTTCTAAATGTGATTCTTGAAAATTAGGTAATTCAGATGGTTAAATATGATTTAACTCTTGAGAGCGTAAAAGAAACCAAACGGACCCGAAAGGGTCCGTTTTGTTTTCATTTTACGCTCTCAAGAGTTCAAGATCTATTTGGTTACCAATGGTCCAGCAAAAAAAGCACCAGATTTTCCGCCAGGAGTTTTTCACTAATTTTGGCAGTAGGGGGGTCCGGAAAAAAGCTAAATAGAGTGACAAATGCGCCAAGTTGGCAACACTGAATGTGATGATGGGGAGTGAATCACACAACACAGCAGAGAGAGAGGGAGAGGGAGAGACACGAATGAATATCCACCGTGAAACACGACTTCATTATGTTGGGAGGGGGGGGGGGGGGGGAACGTGTTTCTATAGGCATGTCACGGTGTAAGAATCTCAATACCGGTTTTATAGTTTGCTTTGATACCGGTATTATCGGTTTTATAGTTTGGCCTCGGAGTCCTGGCACATGCAGGCCAAATACTCAATCAACATGAGTAATAACATAGGCCTATATGATGACATTTTAGCCCCACAGACCAAAAACTAAAGATTTCTTTTGCTTTTGTCCACAATTCCAGGCTGGATTTGGGAAACAAAATAGTCAAACATACAGATCAAAATGACCATTAATCTTCGACATTCTCTAGTTGTGTAGACTTCATGATGAATACTTTAACTCTTGAGAGCGTAAACATGAAACCAAATGGACCCTTGCGGGTCCATTTGGTTTCATGTTTACGCTCTCAAAGAGTTACATCTAGTTAGAACGTGCAATGTTGTTTTTTTTTGTTTGTTTTTGTTTTGTTTTTTTCGGTACATTCGGTGGGCAAGCAAAGTACCGGTTTTGTGGTCCCATACCAGTAATACCGGATACCATGACATCCCTAGTCAGTGGTGCTCATCCTTTTGCACGTCAAGGACCCCCTTGGATTATCTGTATTGGCTGTGGACTACCATCTGAGAATATTGTTTCAGGACCCCAAACAGGGGTGTAGTGGAGAGGGGACGCGGGGGCAAGGCGCCCCCCCACTTCTCACATCTAAAATATTTTTGGGGCAAAAGTAGGCTTGTGTTTTTTTTTGTCTTGTCATTTACTTTCATGGATACAATTGTAAACATTTTTTCTCAATATGCTATACTTTTTTTAATAGCGTGTCTGTGTGTTGCACACAGGTGCATACACGTGCCTTAAAGTTGAATTCCACTCATTTTCAATATTTTACTATGACATTAATATACCCTAGAGATGTTGTGTAGACATGGTAAAAAGTTACCCCCATTCTGTGTTTCCTAGAAATGGAGGTCTGAAAAAAATCATTAGCATGGTGAAGTACATCTCGATGACGTCATCAATATGTATTTCACCATGTTAATGAGTTTCCTTTTTTTTCTGAGAGTGTACAAATATAGCGGGTCCATTTGGTTCCATTTGTACACTCCACATGGGTGGAATTGCCGTTTAAGAGGAATCCCCCCAATTCTAAAAGTCCCACTACAACACTGACCCCAAAGATTATTCAAAAAATTGCACCAGATTTTTTTTTTAATAGGCTTACATCAAGTCAGTGTTTGTACACGCTTACATCAGTATTTCTCAACAACTAGAGATGAGATCAATGCGTGAAAATGAGCACTGGTGGCCCTTTTGTGTGTAACATGTGGTTTTATAGTAGTGAGCCCAGTATCACTGCATGTCATGGACACTACACTATAGTTCCTGGCAGTGTTGGGACATGTGCACTACGTAACGCAATATATTACATAATATATTACCAAAATGCAGTAACTTGTAATATAAATATATTACTAAACAAAAACAATCTAATATATTATACTTTTCTTTCTGCATTACTGCATTACTTTCAATATTACTTTCTGTCAATCTGTCTCGTTGAAAATGTTCTTGTGAAATTTTCTTGACAACTGCAGAAATTAAATAATTACTTATTTTCTATAATGTGTCATCAAATTATTAATTCAGGAGGACGTTTTTTCAAGTTGATTTCATATGGATTTCCCAGATAGCCAAGTGCGCTTTCTTTATTGTAGCTATGCCACTGGCCTACACAATATTTGATTAATAGTGACACTAAATATTTAATTATATATTTTGTACAACATTTTTCTTTTAAGTAATATGTAATAGTAATACTAATATATTACACTTGCTCAGACAGCAATATTGTAATACAATATATTGCTTTAAAATGAAGGTAATAAGTAATAAGTAATACATTAACAAGGTATAGTAATATTCCCAACACTGGTTACTGGACTACAATTCCCACAATTCTTTGGTGTGCTGCACCTCCTAGTGGATGGAGGGAGGGCTGCCTTACTGAGACAACATGTAGTCCAGAAAGTAGTGTCCATGGCATCCATGGGACACTGGGCTAACTGCTAAATGTAAAATGGCTACAGTCACTTCACACATAAAGACAGACAGGAAAGTGTTCTAAATGTCATTAACATTTTTTTTCCAGAAACGTTGAAATGTCCCTTTTAATACAGTGGTTCTCAAACGTGGTCCTTGAGGGGGACTGTGGTTCCAGGAGGAGTGACGTGAGAGTGATCAACCAAATGGACCCCTTTAATATAAATTAGTGCTTTTCAAACAGTGGTCGAGGAACCACCAGTGGTCGTTAAGAGGGTTCCAGGTGGTCCCCCAGTTAAGTTGGTTACCCAGATGGAAAGTTGGCTAACCAGATGTAACTCTTAAGAGCGTAAAAATGAAACCAAATGGACCCGCAATTTGGTTTCATGTTTACACTCGAGTTAAAACATTCACCATGTGAATCAGCCCCAAGTCTACAAAACTAGAAGACTAACCAAATTTCCTAAATCCAGCCTGGTGTTATGGACAAAAGCAAAAGAAATCTTCACTTTTTAGGTCTATGGGCCTGAGATGGTCATAGCCCGTGGCTCCAAATGCTGAATAAATAGTGGGCCCTGGTATCAAAAAGGTTGAAAACCCCTGTTTATAGATCTTTTAACTCCCAGGACCTCTCCATTACATAACTACAAAGCAAGGTAGAGGCGGTGAGAGAGTGCATGCATGTAGAAGAAGTGTTTGTTACCTCTCCTATGGCGCCGACATCAACATGAGTCATATGACCTTTAAGATTAATTAGTTCATTAATAATCAAGACCGGGCTAACAATTTCTACACATTTGTTTACTCTCTCTCTCTCTCTCTCTCTCTCTCTCTCTCTCTCTCTCTTTCCATGCAGCCCCCCCATACACACACACACACACACACACACACACACACACACACACACACACACACACACACACACACACACCACTGAACGCACGGTCACACTGGCGTTCGTACAACTAGAGTAGTAGCAGATCCAATGCGTGTCTTCCATATTTTTTTTTCTCCTTTCAGCTATTTATAAACTGCAGCACCAGCCTTACGCAGCACCAGCCTTACGAAATGGGCCAATGGCAGCACGGGACGGGCGCCAATGGGCTGACAGGAACGCTGTGACGCTTTGTGTCAAGATAACGGGTTGTAACTTGTTCCATGCATAGGTTTGGTTTTCACAAAATTTCTCTCGAGTTGCAAAGTTCAAGTACAGCCCGACTGATATATGAGCATATACCGTAAGTCCGAATTGGCCTAAGAAAAAAAAAAAATATATATATATAGAGCTATTTTTTTTGCCTTTTTTATCCTCTATGTTGCGTCGACTTTGATGCTGCAGCCGTTCCCCGGCAGGCAGACACTTGCTTCGTCCTGCATCCCCAAACATTCGTCAGGGTCAGGCAGGGCGGTGCTAAAATGCGCGGGGGGTGGGGGCGGTGAAAGATTGTGTGGGGAGAGGCAGAGCAGTCTCCAGCAGTTTCAGAATGAGCCAATAGAGTAGAGGTGAGGTGGAGTTAGATTCTGCTTTGCTTAACCAGATGTAACTCTTGAGAGCGTAAACATGATCATGTTTACGCTCTCAAGAGTTATAATATTAACCAGCTAAAAAAAATAGTGGGCCCTGGTATCAAAAATGTTGAAAACCACTGGCCTAAAATACTGTGCGAGTTGCGCGAGAGGCAGAAGTCTAGTTGTACCACACGACGGTGCCGCATGGAAACGAGCGCCGGGTTAAATTTCCCATTTCGTGTCTAAGTGCGCTCTGTACGAAATGGTGCGCAGATGTATTGGAGCGAAGCCTCTTCTTCATAATAAGTCCCTGCGAGCTTGTATGCTATTAAGATCATTATGAATCGCTCATTTGATCTGCTAAGAGAGGATGTTTCTTAGAGTCAGTCGGCGCCAACCGTGGCAATTACAGGACCAACACATAGGCTGTGAAGAAAGGAAACGTTTTGTGGAAATTAGGCTTCCAGCGGCAGCCTAATATGCCACCACCAGTGGTCCTTGAGAGGATTCCAGGTGGTCTCCAGTTGGTAACAGGGGTGGATCTAGGCATGGGCATGGGGGGGCAATGCCTCCTAAATGCCCAGTCTGCCCCACCAAACACGATGGCATGCAAAACATTCCAAGTTATTTCAAATTAAAGTGATTATATTTACAATGATTTAAAACACTACTACTGCTACTAACTAACTACAGTTGTGGCACCACTAAACCAGCATTTCATCATTGAAAACAGAACCCCCCCCCCCAATTGTGAAATGTTACATCCGCCCCTGGTTGGTAACCAAATGGACCTTTTTTGATCGTGAAATGAGACCAAACCCTCCCAGATCCATTTCATTTTACACTCTCAGGAGTTGGATTACATTTAAACACCTGAAATACTTAATTTTCAAGAATGTACACAATTAGAAAACATAGAAGAATTCTTATTTTGGCCACTGTTATGCCAGTTATCTGGACACAAACGTCCCAACTTCAACGGAACTGGGGTTGTATACACATTGTTCTAGTGGGACTTTTAGAAGTGGGGGGACGCCTCTTAAAGGGGATTTTCTTTTTTTTTTTCTGAGAGTGTACAAATGTGAAAATTTGTACACTCTCAGAAAAAAGGAAACTCATTATCATGGTGAAACACATCTTGATGGTGTCATCAAGATGTGTTTCACCATGCTAATGATTTTTTTTTCCAGCCCTCCATTTCTAGGAAACACAGAATGCGGGGACTTTTTTTTGCCATGTCCACACAACATCTCCAAGGTATATTAATGACATAGTAAAATATTGAAAATGAGTGGAATTTCCCTTCAAGACGTGCGTGCGTGCGTGCGCGTGTGTGTGTGTGTGTGTGTGTGTGTATGTGCATGTGTGTGCGGCATAAAAAAAGCCTATAGCAAGTTAATGTACTACCAGCTCCACACATGGTGTGGCTGCTGTTACGCAAGGATAGCTATGGTAGGTGTGTGTGTGTGCGCGTGCGTGCGTGGGGGAAGTGCAAATACTGGTGAAAGTGAGTGTAAATTATGTCTGACGAATGTGGACGTGTATAATTGAATTGTGTGTGTTGTCAATTATATAGTCGTTATGCCTATTGCTTTTTTCCATCTTGTTCTGTGAAGAGTGCTTGAGCCGCCATATGATTTATCTTATTTCGAATGTGCGATGATGATGATGACTCCTAATGGAAATCATTTGATTTCCGAGCGGATCTGTGTTTAATATTCTGCCTAATTGCCACTTGTCGACTTCACCCAGATTGATTATTCGGATTATGCATTATACGAGAACCGATCTACAAGCTCAGACCACGCGTTGTGCGAGGTTGTAGAGCTGCTATTTTTGGCTATGCAGGAGGAATTTGGCATATAGGAGGAAGTGTATAGTACAGTCGTCGTTCAAGTTATGCAGTTATTTTATTTATTTTGTTGAAATATAAGACTGCAGGGTTTATGGTTTCAAACCCCATGACCCCTGTGTGGTGTGGAGAACTTTATTAAATATTCCTCTCACGGCTCTCCTCGGCACCGACCGACCGACTCCCGGCTCAAATACAATCACACGTAATCACTCCTTCTGTGCAGGAGAGTCCCAGAGTCCCCAACCCCCTCAGTCCCTCTCTCTCTCTCTCTCTCTCTCTCTCTCTCTCTCTCTCTCTCTCTCTCTCTCTCTCTCTCTCTCTCTCTCTCTCCCTCTCGCTCACATTGTCACTCTGTCTTGTTTTCCAGGGCCGTATGGAACAACAAACAGAAGGTCGTTGGATCCCCGCCTTGCCTCACCAGACATGCAGGTATTTTTGCCTGTATTCAATTCCATGTGTACTGCATAGGGGTGTGTTGGGTCATTCTGGTGATACAACCCAATACGATCCAAGTAATTGAAGGGGAACTCCACCCATTTTCAACATTTTAATATGTCATTAATATACCTTAGAGATGTTGTGTGGACATGATAAGAAAGTTCCCCCAATTCTGTATTTCCTAAAAATGGAGGTCTGGAAAAAAATCATTAACATGGTGAAATACATCTGATGACATCATCAAGATGTGTTTCACCATGTTAATGATTTTTCTTTCAGACGGTACCCCTTTTTCTTTTTTTTTGAAAATGGATGGAATTCCCCTTTTAATGCGCTATTTTTCTTTTGCAAATTTAAGGTATTAATGCAATCGATTGTCTGCAAAGAAAACAATTCCATTGTGATTATTTGCATTAGAAAAAGGATACGATCAGACCTGGACTGGGACAAAAATTCGGGCCATTTTCTGCGTGAATTTCGCCCAGGCCCGGCCCATTTTGGCACAAATTTTGCCCAGACCGGCCCACCACAACCAGCGTGCAGATAGCGCCGCTCTGACTCAGCACACACACAAACAAGCCATAATACCACCATTTTTATGCAACATGAATAATATTTAAACGAACAGACACCTACACAAACCTTTGTTCCTCTCACTAGAATGATGCTGGCAGAATGATCGAAGATAGAACAGAGTTTACTCAATGATACAGGCACAATACAGGCCTGTATTATCATTAGTAGCCTATTATTACTATTATTATTATTACCCATTATTATTTTAGCTCCTCCTAGTGGCCCCCTATGGTTGCTGCCCACCGGGAGAGCTCCCGTACCCCCTATGGCCAGTCTGCCCCTGGCATGAGAGCCAGCGAAATCCAAAAGCGACCTGGCCCGCAAGCGCCCGGTTTCAAAAGCGGGCGCCCGCTTTCACAAAAACGGGCGCCCGGTTTCACAAAAACGGGCGCCCGTTTCACAAAAACGGGCGCCCGTTTTCAAAAGCGGGCGCCCGTTTTCAAAAGCGGGCGCCCGTTTTCACAAACTAGGCTATGCCTAAACCTAACTCTAACCCTAAACTTAACCTCAGTAAACCTATGCCTAAACCTAACCTAACCCTAACCATAACCTTTTGAAAAGGGCGCCCGTTTGTGAAAACGGGCGCCCGGTTTCACAAAAACGGGCGCCCGTTTTTGTGAAAGCGGGCGCCCGCTTTTGAAACCGGGCGCCCGCGGGCGAGGTCGCTTTTGGATTTCGCCCCTGCTGCCTGGCATAGATGTACATGGTCAAAATTGATGTTTACTCCGATTTTTTAAATTAAAATAGATTTTTCGATGGAGTTACTATACCGTTACACCCCTACTACCGTATAAATCACAAAAACTTGTGTGTGTGTGTGTGTGTGTGTGTGTGTGTGTGTGTGTGTGTGTGTGTGTGTGTGTGTGTGTGGGAGGTGTGGGTGGGGGGATGGTTCTTCATTGACGTCCTACACAACACAGATTCCTTCATTCATCTCGATTGGCAAAGCACTATGGGTAACGTGGAGCTGTTACATCACCATGCTGTTTAGTATGCTGCTCTCTCTCTCTCTCTCTCTCTCTCTCTCTCTCTCTCTCTCTCTCTCTGTCTTGACCTCTGCATGCTTCATCTTACTTTTTGCTTTAGCTTTTTACCCCCCTGTCTCCTCAATTATAGTACTTATTCACTATTATAGTAGTTATTCAATAGTACACACACACACACACACACCAATCCTAACCAACAGGCATAACGTGAAGGTGCGGCTGTGGCGCAGATATGTCCTTGGACACTGAACCCCAAATTGCTGTCTGGTAGTGTATATGATTACGTGTGTGAATGGATGAACGTGAAACGCCTTGGTTGAAGGCACCATTAAATGCTTCCTGCTATTAGTCCACTGTCAACTCAATGGGATTGTTTTTTTTTTTTTTTTGCAAAACTAATGCTTTGGAATGGATTCAGAATCATGAAAACATCCGAGAGAAACCTATCACATGCTCCTGTACATCAAGCAAATTCTGAATGTATTGGCCTTCCATACTATGGAAGTATGGAATTTTGACTCAAATACACAGTGAGAGCCGGACCCTGCCGGACTGTGTTTCAAGTCAACATACATCAGCAAAAGTAATTTTCCTTCAAAAATGTCTTTTAATATCATAAATATAAATGCAAATATGAAACTGCATGCACTCCAAGGACAGTTCTAATGCTAACTAAATATCACCTCGTGGGCCGAAGATAATTCATTCGCAGGCCTGATTTTGGCCCCCGGGGACTTGAGTTTGACATGTGTCAAAGGTGTGGTCACACATTATGCCAAATATTAAAATATGCTAGTTAGCACAAGTAACACTGTAAGAGCTGATATATCTTATAGAAAAAAAAAAAGTTTAGTGCTGTCTTTGCACTACTACTACAATGGAACTAAAAAAGAAAAAGAAAAAAATAAACGCATGATGGATTACATAATTGATATAATATTCTCGAATTTAGATATGAGAGAGTCTCCCTCTCTCATATCTAAATTCGACAATTGAAATGCAAATGGCCCATTAGTGGTGGTGTGAAGATCGTGCTTTGAGGATTAATGTGGGAGGAGGGTGACAATGGTCCATAGGATCGCTTCTAAATCCATATTTAGAAATTATTACAGACGAAAAGAAAAACAGAGATGATTTGAATTGCATATTTAGGAAAAGTCATGGAAGGGGAACTTTTTCAGACCATCACAGGCAGAGAAAATCCACTTCAAAGACTAGCCGGTCCTCACGACCGGCTACCAAATGGACCCTTACAGATCTGTAACTCTTCTCGAACTCTCTCAAGAGTTAAATTGTACAACTGTATTTAAATGCCTGAATTAGTTAATTTTCAAGAATCTACACATTTAGAAAATGTAGAAGAAACCAATGTTTTGCCAGTTATCTTGCCTAAATTGAGGACCAAAACTTGAAAAGCCTTGCTTTTGGGTCCAAGAAATTAAACTCAACATCAAGTGGTCGTCTAAAATTCTGAATAAATGGTCAAAGAGTCAAAGAGTCAAAGTCGCATGATTTGTCACTACGTTACCGCAGCGAAATTGGACCTCCGCTTTTAACCCATCACTTGGAGTGGAGAGCTCCAAGGAGCGGTGAGCTGCGGCTTGCCGCGCTCGGGAATCATTAGCTGATTTTGACCCCCAATCCATCTTTTGATGCTGAGTGCCAAGCAGGGAGGCATTGGGTCCCATTTTTTAGAGTCTTTGGTATGACCCGACCGGGAATCGAACCCCAGCCTCCCAGTTCCAGGGCGGACACTCTAACCACAAGGCCACTGTTCTGGTCGCGGGCCACTGTTCTGGTCGCAGGCCACTGTTCTGGTCGCAGGCCACTGTTCTGAAGAAATGGTGTGCCTTGGTATGAAAAAAGGTTGAGAACCACTTCTATATTATGTGATTAGCCTGGTTAATAAGCCAGACCTGTATCACACTGTTGCATTTTCATGTATTTTTTTCGCCACCAGCAGAGTAGTGTCTGGCCACTGCAAAGCTGAAATGTAATCACTGACCCCAAATGACACCCTCACTGCCCCTTACTAGCCGACCCTGGACCCAGGGAGGACGGGGATTGGCTCCACAGTGCTGGCGGGTGTCAGGACCCAGCTTTGGATGTCCCATCCGATGACCCGGATTAGCTCTGATCTTCACAGTGACTCAGAAAGTAAAAAAGACCTACAGGCTACAGGGACCTCAACTGTTTTTACTTAAATTCTCTTTGCTGTACAAAGCTGCCATGGAGGTTCTCAGGGGCGATGCAGGGGGGAGAAAAAAACTAAAATAAATCCACAGCTTTGAAACGGGTGTAAAATGACTTCATTTTCTCTTTCTCCAAAATATATGGTTTCTGTCATGGATGGAAGAAGTTTGCCTGTAATGGCTGCACATCTAACTGCGCGGATCAGGAACAAAAACATCTTTGTATGTGGATGTGAGCATCAGTGGTACTCTTCAGAGGACGGCAGAGCAAATGGCGTTGCAACTGCACCTGTACGTCCTTTGATGCACTTTGATTCCCTGCAGGCACACATCGTTTTAAGTCGGAGGTATCTTTTTCTTTAATGTGCCTGCTATTCATTTCCACTGCCAAGGATAGACCACAGATGAAGAGTATTCATAACAAAAAAAAAGAAAAGAGAGGACAACATGGCAGAACCCTTGAGGCCAAGAGAGATGTCAGAAGAGACATGAAGAATTGTCAGAGGCAAGAGGAACTTACATACAGTGTACGTTTAGATTTCAGGGCTGAAACAATTAATCAATGAATTGTCATCAAATCGATACATTAATTAGTCAACTAATTTAGTAATTGATTAATCGGAATAGCAACTAATCATGGGTGTTTTCCCACTTAAACATATTTTTTCTGTGGTTAAGCGTAACTAAATTAAAGAGCAGTGATCCATCTCTGTTCCTTTGCAATCTGATGATCGTTGCTCATGCACAGTAGCGACTGGAAGGCAAAGGTTAACACCAGACCACGATTAGAGTATCAAGAACAAAACATAAGGCCTGAATATTTATTTTGAAATTACCTATTTGACTTCAGAACACTCTTCCCTATCAACTGACACGCGTAGCTGTTCTAATGTCAGACACCCAGAGTTGAATTAATTAATTTAAAATGTGTTTAAATAGTAGTTAAATTAGCAGCCTGACATATATTGTATATGTTAGGTCATAGTTAAAGAAGTGTCGTAATCTGATGAATCAATTGACGATAATCGTTAGTTGCAGCACTATTAGATTTATCATGAGAACGCTGGCTTCCAATATCGCTTTGTACTCTCTCAGTACTTCTTCCCTATTTAAGGTGCTCTCAATGAACTTGTCAAACTCTCCATGTACATGTTGTACCTGATTCTCTAGAATCTGTATCTTGTCTTTCATGTTGGCAAACTCACTCTGCACTATGGGGTCGGGGCCCACAATCTCTACTTCCTCCTTCAGGAATAGAAAGTCTGTAGTTTCTAAATGGCTTTAGATTCCCCGTCGGTGATGTCTGCAGTGGACGGTTTCTGAAGAGGGAAAAGAAAACGGTGCTGTTTTAACTAGGGCTGCGACTTTAACTGATTAATTGAGATTAATTACTTAGAGACAATAGCGGCTTTAACCCAGTGAATGATGGGATTTTTTATTTGAAAAAAATAAAATAAATAAATAAAATAAAAATAAAACATTGATGTGCTATATACCATTCTGTTTTAATTGACTGAAAAATGTTTCTCACTTCAAATATTGATATGTGATTAATTGAGATTGACTACAAAACTGGCATCAGCCCTAGTTGTAACATGATCGACTAGTCATCTGAAGATGGGCTGAAAAGTGGTGAAGTGGTCCTTTTTATAAGCAGACATGGCAACACTGGTTAACAACGGTACTCCAAAAGCCACCCATCCACTGTGCCGCCGATAGAATCGCCCTTGTTCTCACCAGCCTGATATGCAAGTCCAAATTTATGAAATCAATTAATTACCACCTGCATTCTGCATGGGGTCCGCTATAACTACCTCTGTCAGTTTCAGCACCGTAGGCATTAAAAAGACGAGGCAGGGGGCCGCGGTGGCACAGCGGTAAGTGCTGTCGCCTCACAGCTAGAAGGTCCTGGGTTCGTTTCCCGTATAGGGACGCTGCTGTGGGTGCTGGCAGCGTGTCTCCTCCTCCACGTCTTCAGTGCCCATACCCAAGGTGGGGTTGGTGAAAGGGTCTTTCTGTGTGGCGTTTACATGTTCTCCCCTTGTCCCCTAGTAGTAGTTAACCTCACAAAAAACATGCAGTAATATTGGTCTCTAGACTGCCTCCCTCTGGCCAGCCGGTGGCGCCTGATGGAGGGGACAGGAACTGGCTGGAATAGTTGGCTGTTGCGCCCCCCCCCCCAACCTCTATTTACTGTTGATAACCATAGGTGAAATGGTGTAGCATTTGGAGGTAAACGGGAGACACTATTGTGAAAGGGATGATAGGAAGAGGAGAGGTGGTGGTGTGCACTGTGTGCAATATTGACCACAAACTATTTTAATATGCATGTGTCAACACAATCCTCACGTCGTAACTAATTTTACTATTTTAGAACTTGATCCAGACAGGCAACAGTTTGGGTTCACATGAGGTTTCCATCTGACAAATTGTAGAATCTGTCAGGTTGACTGAAAAGGAGTAGTGAATCTGCAAAGGATCAGGAAGCACTCAGCTAATTCTGCAAATGCATTCAGTTTTTTAAGCATCGGATCCTCGCCAGCCACGGCCCATATACTATAACCCCCCCTCCCCCAAGGAATTGGAGCAGATAATACGACCTATAACACTAAATCTAACTTCATTAAACGTCAGGTGTTTGGCCGGAGAAACCCCTTTTAATCAATGATTTTTATTATCAAGCACAATCTTCACTTTTGTTTTCCCCCCTCTGCTGCAGTGTGGGCATTTCTCGCTATATTTAGCTTTTTTTCAGACCTCCCCCTAGTGCCAAAATTAGTGAAAAACTCCTGGCGGGAAATCTAGTGCTTTTTGGCTGGTGAGTTGGGGCGAAATTGATTGACAGGCGCCAGAGATAAAACCCTCGTTTTTCACCATTTTTCCTCCTATGATATAGTCCTCCTTCCTTCCTTGAAAGGACCATCGGTAACCAAATGGAATAGATCTGTAACTCTTGAGAGCGTCAAGAGTTAAATTATATTTAATTAATCCTGAATTACCTAATTTTCAAGAATCTACACATTTAGAAAATGTAGAAGAATTCCTATTTGACCAACATTTTGCCAGAACATTTCTCCTAAATTAGTCTGAGAGACTAAACTCCACTCAAATGGTGGTTCTCCGTGGCTAAAAGGCAGAATAAACAGTGGGCCCAGGTATGAAAATGGGGGAAAACCACTGCTCTAGTGCATTCTAGTGCGTTTTGGATGTGCCACTAGTGGATTTTGGATTTGGGCAGTTGGCAACACTGGGTCCTTATCAGGATGTGTGCTTTGTCCGGTAGGCTAGTGGCAGGTTCAATGTCAGCCTGCCGTTCTGTGGTCTTGGGGGATGACTCCCCATGTCGTATGTCCACATGCATGGGGCTTGTGTGATCTTAGCTGCATGCTCCTCCACAGGATCCGAGATCCCTCTCTTTGAAACAAAGGCCAAGGAGAGGAGGGAAGGAGGCTTCGGAGAGGGCAGGGTGATGGAAGGATAGTAGTAGGTGCAGACAAGTGGGGGTGAAAGGAGCGTGAAATGCATAGACACACGTTCATGGCCGTGGCAAAAGTGTATTTTTGTAGGTAGAGACGGCATATCTGATATGTAACCCCCACGCCTCTTCTACCATGGCTGCTGCTGTGCTTACATACTGTACATCATTCTTGGCCTGGCCTGGCCTGTAATGTTCATGGCCTGGGGGGGGCGCGGTGCCGTCCAATCTCGGACGGCATTCGAGCTGATCTGATTTAATCTCACCAATGTGTCGTCATCCCTGGGCCCTCCCCCACCCCTCCACTGCTGTGCTACTACGTCACATCATTTGGAGCCACGCCCACCCTGATAGGTTGACTCCCACTTCTAAGCCACCACTTCTACAACGTAGAACAGCATAAAAAAAACAATAAACCTCCAAATGCCCATATATGTGCGGGACAATCCTGATACCGACATAGACTCTGTTCGATCCGCCACAATCCATGGTAAATGGCGCATTTATATCGTGCCTTTAACCAAGGCACTTTACATAGATTGTGCATCACATTCACCCATTCACTCACACACACACGCACACACACACACACACACACACACACACACACACACACACACACACACACACACACACACACACACACACACACACACACATTCATACACTGATGGCAGTGTAAACCATGCAAGGTACCTACTACTACACATCAGGAGCAATTAGGGGTTAAAGGGATATTCCACTTTCAAAAAAACTGTTGGTCATTTTATGGTCTACTCAGTGTCATGTGAACATGCCAGACAGTTTATAAGTTACTCCATTCAGTATTTAGATATTTGATGTTCATTTTAGCTGTATAGGAAGTATAGGGATACTTCCTATACAAACCCATTATAGCTGAAAACTCCATTTTAACCATGACAAA
This sequence comes from Benthosema pterotum, assembly GCA_039105355.1. Taxonomy (NCBI): domain Eukaryota; kingdom Metazoa; phylum Chordata; class Actinopteri; order Myctophiformes; family Myctophidae; genus Benthosema; species Benthosema pterotum. Next base: position 30,516,445 of record CM076986.1, read on the forward strand.
TTATTTGAAAACAACCCATCTTTTTTCTGGTGACTGATATTGTCCTCCTAATACGTGAGAGGGCCGTGGAATTTCATTTACTGTTTTCATTTATTTTTAAAATATTGTTTTATTCATTTGGGTGGGCATACCCAATATGGAGGCGGCTTCAATTGCAGGCTTGTCTGCAATCCATGATGAACTCCATATTTGGAAACGGCTGTGATGTCATTGTGACATAGTCGCGATGACAAGAGTAAACTGAATAAAAGCTTGTCAATTCTTTAACAGAACGCTTCGGTAACAGAAAGCGAGCGAAGCCAAGATGGGAGACTGTTTGACATTCCTCCACAGATTCTGCATGTTCCTCTTCTGCAGTGTCCTCCTCGTGGCAGGTGCCGCCGGCCTCGTCGTGGGCGTGTGGATGATGGTGTCTCCGCACTCCGTCCCCGTCGTCCTACAAGTCGGGGACACACGGCTCCAAGAGTTGGCGAGTTATTCGCTGATGGCGGCGGGTCCAGCCATGTTCCTCCTCGGGCTGCTGGGCTGCATCGCTGCCAGCAAAAACAGCAGGTGTCTGCGGACCCTGTTCTTCGTTGCGGCATTGGTGGCCATGGGGACACAGGCTGCAGGACTAGCGTTCGCCCTGGGATTCCCTGAGGAGCTGGCCGGCCTGCTGGGCCCCGAGATGGCGGAAATGGTAAAAGAGCAAAAAAACCTGATCCTGACGGTGACCGGCGCGGTGGCAGCACTAGAGGTGTTGTCCATGTTTTCCTCCATGAGGCTTGTCTGCATCGACAGGAAGCAGAGGAGAAACAACCCTCTTCTTCCTGTCAGAGCGACGAGGAGAAACTCCCCTCAGGTCAGAGAGACGACGTCCAGCGGATGGTGTTCCTCCTTGAAGAAACTGCGTCAGGTGCGGTTGCTTTGCAAAGCACTGTGCTTCTGCAAAGGCTTGTTGATCTTGGCGCTGCTTATGTGGGTGTGGTTCAAATAAGCGCCAATGTACTTATTTGAACGAAACCCACATAAGAATTTTGGCCTGGGGGGGCAGGGTGCCGTCTGATCTTGGACGGCATTCGAGCTGATCAGATTTGATGGCCATAGAACAGATCACTGAAAAAATCAACACAATGTTCGGAGACCATCTGAATTGCATCTTCAACGATGACAATGCAGAGAAGCTGGTTCTGCGGATACGTCTGGCAAGGATCTCCTTCCTATTCGCCTGCTCCCCTGACCTCAAGCTACAGCCTGACATCAGCCAGATACTCGACCTTAGTCCCTTCATACTTGCCAGGTCCCGTGACATTGGCCAGCTACTCGACCTTAGTCCCTTCATACTTGCCAGGTCCCATGACATTGGCCAGCACTTTGGCCATTACTTGACGCCAGTCCCTTCGTACTTGCCTGGGTCCCCTTCCCATTCCCGAGGAGCCGAAGGTCAGCAACCTTTGCTGTTGCAAATGTTTGTTGATTGCGGCGCTGCTTATGCGGGTCTGGTCCAAATAAGCATTCAAATAAGCACATAATAAGCACATTTGGTTCAAATAAGCATTCAAATAAGTACATACACATTTTGGCCAAGGGCACCCTGTTTCGGCTGGAACACACCACTCTGCACGAGGTGACGGCCAACACTGCCACCTATTACGACCCAGTCCCCCAGGCCACAGTGGTGACAGAGGACCACTGAGGACCACTACTACACATCAGGAGCAATTAGGGGTTAAAGGGATATTCCACTTTCAAAAAAACTGTTGGTCATTTTATGGTCTACTCAGTGTCATGTGAACATGCCAGACAGTTTATAAGTTACTCCATTCAGTATTTAGATATTTGATGTTCATTTTAGCTGCCCTATACTTCCTATACAAACCCATTATAGCTGAAAACTCCATTTTAACCATGACAAATTATTTGAAAACAACCCATCTTTTTTCTGGTGACTGATATTGCCCTCCTAATACGTGAGAGGGCCGTGGAATTTCATTTACTGTTTTCATTTATTTTTAAAATATTGTTTTATTCATTTGGGTGGGCATAGCCAAAAATGGAGGCGGCTTCAATTGCAGGCTTGTCTGCAATCCATGATGAACTCCATAATTGGAAACGGCTGTGATGTCATTGTGACATAGTCGCGATGACAAGAGTAAATTGAATAAAAGCTTGTCAATTCTTTAACAGAACGCTTTGCTAACAGAAAGCGATCGAAGCCAAGATGGGAGACTGTTTGACATTCCTCCACAGATTCTGCATGTTCCTCTTCTGCAGTGTCCTCCTCGTGGCGGGCGCTGCCGGCCTCGTCGCCGGCGTGTGGATGATCGTGTCTCCGCACTCCGTCCCCTTCGTCCTACAAGTCGGGGACACACGGCTCCAAGAGTTGGCGAGTTATTCGCTGATGGCGGCGGGTCCAGCCATGTTCCTCCTCGGGCTGCTGGGCTGCATCGCTGCCAGCAAAAACAGCAGGTGTCTGCGGACCCTGTTCTTCGTTGCGGCATTGGTGGCCATGGGGACACAGGCTGCAGGACTAGCGTTCGCCCTGGGATTCCCTGAGGAGCTGGCCGGCCTGCTGGGCCCCGAGATGGCGGAAATGGTAAAAGAGCAGAAAAACCTGATCCTGACGGTGACCGGCGCGGTGGCAGCACTAGAGGTGTTGTCCATGTTTTCCTCCATGAGGCTTGTCTGCATCGACAGGAAGCAGAGGAGAAACAACCCTCTTCTTCCTGTCAGAGCGACGAGGAGAAACTCCCCTCAGGTCAGAGAGACGACGTCCAGCGGATGGTGTTCCTCCTTGAAGAAACTGCGTCAGGTGCGGTTGCTTTGCAAAGTACTGTGCTTCTGCAAAGGCTTGTTGATCTTGGCGCTGATCATGTGGGTGTGGTTCAAATAAGCACCAATGTACTTACTTCAATGAAACCCACACAAGCATTTTGGCCTGGGGGGGCAGGGTGCCGTCTGATCTTGGACGGCATTCGAGCTGATCAGATTTGATAGCATGGGGGGTGCTGCCCGCCTCGTCGTGTGTGTGTGTGTGTGTGTGGATGAATGTGTCTCCGCCTCCGTCAGCCGCCGGCAAAAACAGGTGTCTGCAGATCCTGTTCTTCGTTGCAGCGTTGGCGGCCGTCAACAACCTAGTCAACTGTACTAGCCAGCTGGAGGTCCTCAAACAAGATCCCACCTCGCCGCTGTACTCAAGTCAAGTCATTCGAGGAGCTCCAACTCTAGCCTCAGCTTCTTCAGGGTGTGTTCGCCTTGGGATTCAACTGGCCCTCCAAGGATCTCCTTCCTATTCGCCTGCTCCCCTGACCTCAAGCGAAAGCCTGACATCAGCCAGATACTCGACCTTAGTCCCTTCATACTTGCCAGGTCCCATGACATTGGCCAGCTACTCGACCTTAGTCCCTTCATACTTGCCAGGTCCCATGACATTGGCCAGCTACTCGACGCCAGTCCCTACATACCACATCTACCGACAGTGCCTCCAGGCTTTAAGCAACGGGCCCTGGTGGCGAAAAGTGGAAGTGCAGCCCTATAATGGAAGTGAACGGGCTTCATGGTGTCACAGGTGTCATGGCGGCACACATGTGGACACCCAAATTTGGTGTCCGGAAGTTGCCTACAATGTTATTCCAATGGGAACTTCCGGCAGTCTTCCGGCTGCTTCAAAGCGCCACTGAGCAACTTGTATTGAAATGAACGGCAAGGGGGCGGGGCTATCGCGCCAGTCCGCTCTCTATATTTATAACTCTATGCTTCATACTTGCCAGGTCCCGTGACATTGGCTAGCTACTCGACGCCAGTCCCTTCGTACTTGCCTGGGTCCCCTTCCTATTCGCCTGCTCCCCTGATGGAGACTGTTTGACATTCCTCCACAGATTCTCCACGTTCCTCTAAGGCAGCGTCCTCCCCATTCATCCATTATGAACTCATATTTGGACATGCCTGTGATGCAAGAGCAAACAGGTTAAAAGCTCTGCGTTTCTTAACACTTCAACAGGGCCTCTGACACGCCCCCTGGGGAGCTAACAAATGGTAATTCAGATGCTAATTTTTGTCGTGACGTCACGCAGGAGGTGTAACTTCCCCCATAGTCAGCACTAGCATAGCAACAGGCTAGTCGTTTTGACGTTACATATGGCTTTATACTGGGTCAAATATCCACTTGAAAAATATTATTTTCACTCGAACATCGTAGTTACAATGACATTGGGTTGAGGTGTTGTTGTTTACACTAACTGTTGCATAATCGCAATTTCGAACGTTCGTCCCATGGTACCGGACAATACTACTATCAGCTATCGGCTGTATTTGCAAGTTGAGCGGCGGTGGAGTGAAGAATCGAGCCGCCGCTTGTCTGCTGCTCTCCTCTCCTCCTCCACACTTCTTTGGCGAATGACAGTTGTCGTCGTCGTCCCCCGCCAATGAAGTTACTAACAACGCGATCGCAACAAAAATAATGTCGTAGTAGTACTAGTAGCCTATACTATCTAGTGATGGAGGAGGAGAAGAGAGACAGACTGCGCCGAGGAGGAAAACTACTTATACGCTATCAGACAGAGGGAAGGAGAGATCACATCAGAGCCGGATATAGGCACGGGCCTGGGGAGGGGCAATCCCCCCTAAATGCCATGACTGCCCCACCAAACACCACTAAATCAACTGCAATTTTCGGCTGCCCCCCCAATTCGGAAATGTTACACCCGGGCATGATACTTTTTCAGCTGAGGGGAGGGACTTTGCGACACACACACACACACACACACACACACACACACACACACACACACACACACACACACACACACACACACACACACACACACACACACACACACACACACACTCTCTCTCTCTCTCTCAGTCTCTGTGTGTATATCGACGCTGCAACAGACGTTGTTAGACCGAGTTGAATGCGAGCGTTGGACTCGTGTGTGATATATTTGATACAGCAATAGAAACCTCATGCCAACGTCATTTGCATTCTAACTGAAATATTCGACCAAAACATCTTTTTGTTCAATGAGGTTTGCTAGGAATATGAAGCCATAAAAACGTTGAAACCACTATAGCAACAGACATGCAGTAGTAGTGGTAGTCTGGTAGGCAGGTAGGACGCCTCACTCAGTTGCCAGCTGATTGGACCGTCGGGGCAGTCGCTCGCGCTACAAAACGTTTTTGATTTGACCACGTGATGTGCTCTAAAATCGTGAGGATGTCAGAGGCTCTGCGTTTCTTAACACTTCAACAGAGAAACCGAGCAAAGCCAAGATGGGACACTGTTTGACATTCCTCCACAGATTCACCATTCCCGAGGAGCCGAAGGTCAGCAACCTTTGCTGTTGCAAATGTTTGTTGATTGCGGCGCTGCTTATGCGGGTCTGGTCCAAATAAGCATTCAAATAAGCACATAATAAGCACATTTGGTTCAAATAAGCATTCAAATAAGCACATACGCATTTTGGCCAAGTGCTGGAACCCACCACTCTGCACGAGGTGACGGCCAACACTGCCACCTATTACGACCCAGTCCCCCAGGCCACAGTGGTGACAGAGGACCAACTCTTGCATCTCCTGAGACCTCTCCCAGCCCAGCCAACCCGTACGTAAGCACTACAGGTGAAGTCACATCCCCCAGCCAATCATCACCTACTGTCCCAATGTACGAGCCTCGATCTCCAGGTGGCTTCAACCTGCAGAGTCAATGCCACTCCCCGACACTTTCCTATTCCCCATCGTACTGTGAAGGCTTCAACCTGCAGAATCAGTGCCACTCCCCGACACTTTCCTATTCAGCCACTATCGTACTGTGGATGCTTCAACCTACAGAATCAGTGCCACTCCCCGACACTTTTCTATTCAGCCACGTCCCCATCGTGCTCCCCCATAATGCAAAACAGTGCAAAACCTGACATCATAAGCATTCCAATAAGCACATTTGGTTCAAATAAGCATTCAAAAAAGCACATAAGCATTTTGATCAAGGACATCCCGTTTCGGCTGGAACACGCCACTCTTTCTCAATCTTTACATACTGGCAATAGACTTTTCAATACTGGCATGTATCCTTCAGGGCCTTCACTGCCTCATCTCAACCATTACTCTATGGATCTGGTCCTGGTCACCACAGATTATGTTTTTGTCATTCCGTTTCCCAATGTTGCTCTACTATTGGGAGCAGCAGTAAACTACACAGATTCATCATGATGTTTTGGGGCATTTTTGTAAGGTCAGCGTTAGTCAAAAGCAATTAAAAGAGGAATGTTTGAGAAGAATATAACATTGCTTGCTCATTCAAGTTTCTGGTTTGGGGACAAACTGTGCAATAGTCGCTACTAGAGATAAAACCTTATTTTTCCGTAATTTTGAGAGTTGCGACATTGAGGAGTCAGAAACTGAGTGTGGTGAATAGGGACAAACTGGAGTTGGATATATATTGTATTTATTTGTTATATTTATTTCAATGAGGGTGGTGCAAATAAGTGCTATTTTAAGCACGTGGGCAACATGCCAGCTGTCAACATGCTGAACGTGTCTATAGGGAAACAAATGAGCGGAGAAGACAATAATGGATGCCGGTTGAACCGAGAGGAGGACACCACCTGTACTGTATGTACCAGTACAACACACACACACACACACACACACACACACACACACACACACACACACACACACACACACACACGTGAATCATGCGCTCTTCTAATTGCAACCACTTGGTGGTCTCTCCTCTAAGAGCGCAACATGCTGAGATGATGATGACACAGTGAAGGCACATGGCAGCCGCATGAGTCACTTCACTGAAGTGGTGTAATGAACAGTGGTGGTTTTAGTTTTAGTCATAGTCTTTTTTTCTTTTGGTTTCGGGGCGGCACTGGTTCAGGAGCTATAGCAGATTGTCCAATGATCCGTGGGGTCATTGGTTGGAAGACCCAGGCGTGCAAACGTGTAGCTTTTTGGCGAAAAGGCCGTTTTTCTTCCAAATGGGGCACCCACGTAGTTCACGCAAATCTGTTAAAAAAATGTGGGGGGGTCGGACGGTCGCCAGTGTTCATCTCTTAAGAGTATCAACAGAGTCGTGACAACTCTGTTCACTTCTTGGGGTCAGTCCAATGGCGGCTCCTATACATAGACTTTTATTGATAAAGGGGACAAGCATGCAAAGTGAGCACTCGGTTTCTGACCCCTGAATGTCAGGGGTGCAAACTTTCACAACGCTGCAAACTCGATTCAAAATATAAAATGGATCAATGATAAATGTATTTTCTTTTGTATGTCATTTGTGGGATATTTCCATGTAGAGCATGCCATACATAGGCTGTGTCAGTGTGTGGCTGTTGAAGCAGCCATCACAGTGCTATTGTTATACGTGTATTTTTGTATTATTTTTTACCTTGAGCTTCTACACTGTCTTTACTTTTAACCAAAAGGAAAATAATATACTTTAAAGTTGAAGTGGAAAATCAATTTCATGTGGGGGCCTGTGCTTACAGCACAAACATATTTCCAAGATGGGTTAAAAATACACGTTTATTTTTGGATGATCCTTGACATGAAACTGTTTGATAACCACCGTTTTAAACAATGTTAGGAAGAGGAAGGAAGTCCAAATCACAACACTCACCCCGAAAAAACACCTCAACCACCCATATTCACAAGCAACTCTCCGACATTGTTGCTTGGCAACACTCGGGTTTGGTTTGGTTTGGTTGTTTATCCCACGCTTTGCTTGTCAGGTTGAAACCTCATTATCTCCAAAAAAAAAAAAAAAAAAAAAAAAAACTGTTGCTTTTGAGAACTATTCAGGAACAGCTCGAAGAATCTCACAAAAAGAGTCATGACTTATTAAGCCATTCTGCATTGAAAAATAATTCAATGATTTGCGCCTCATTTTACCATTTTCAAAAATATCAGACCTACAAGCTAATAGCGTGCCACGGTCTGATATTTTTCAATAGGTAATGCCAATGATACTATGTGATGCTAATAATGCTAACTAATGCCAACTAATAATGCTAGCTAAGTATTGTTAAAAGAAACCCTGCATATGAGACAAATATGGGTAAATACATTATACTTGCCCTCTATAAGTAGAATTGAACGTTTAAAACACATAGAATAACACATAGAATAAGCTTAAATGTTCAATTCTAGTTATATACGGCAGGTATAATGTATTTACCCATAATTGTCTCATATGCAGGGTTCCATGCTAAGTAGTGCTAATGCTAAGTAAGTACACAATGTTTAGTAATGCTAATAATGCGAATTGTTGGTAATAATGCTAAGTATGTAATACTGGTAAAGCTAAGTAAGTAAGAATAATAATGCTAAGTAATGCTAACAATGCTAATTATGCTAATAACATTCATAAGACCAAAAGGCGTTCCCTCCAATTATGCATTAAGAGTATTCTGTGATTTAAAAAAAAAAAGAAAAAAAAAAAAAAGAAAAAACATCCGGTCCCCCCAGTAACACGATGTGCACATGCACACACTCTACAGTGGGGGGGACTGGAGGAAGGCCACTCTCATCCTGATTGGTTGAAGGATTTTCTCCCAAAGTCTTTTTACCCCATTGGCTCACTTACTATAGCTTTTAATTGCTTTTAATACACATATGTCAAACTCAAGGCCCGGGGGCCAAATCAGGCCTGTGAATGACTTATCTTTGGCCCGCGGGATGATATTGAATTAGTATTAGAACTGGCCCTCTGGTATATTGCACACACCATGATAAGAAATTAATGCGACTAATTGTTTTACTTCCTCAACTCAGTCTCATTTACTTTCTCAATTAACTCAGCACTTGGTGAGGATCATAGAAGAAAAAGATTTCCCCGAAAAATAGCAGGTGTTCACGTCTCATAGCGCGCCACTCTGTGGCGCGCTATGAGACGTGAACACCTGCTATTTTTCATTAAAACTTAAAACAGTTTTTAATGCAGGCATTTTCATCTTTACAATTATCTTGCCATTAAGAGACATTGATTTTTGAAGGGAAATTACTTTTTTGCTGTTTGACAGGGACGTCATCGTAAACCGGTGTTGAAACACAGACCGGTATCTCCGGCCCTCAACTTGTACCAATTTTTCTATTTTGGCCCACTCTGTATTTGGGTTTGACACCCCTGTTTTAATAACATCATAGCTGTGTCTTACATACATCACACATGCATCATCTCATTCAAAGTTTGCTTTTACACGCACGCCACACACTAAAAGCTGCACATAGCTGGGGCTAGCACACCTCAAACATAGTACTTTGAGCTTGTGGATCTGCTACTTTGGCCCTTTTGCCATTTTTTTGCGTTGCTGTGTATGTAAACATAGTGATTATTTTATTAGAGGTAACAAGAGCATTTTCTCACTCTCTTACCTCCTATGGTGCCAACATCGACATGAGTCATATGACCTTTAAGGTTAATTAGTTCATTAATTATCAAGTCTTGATATTAGGTTAACAATTCATACATATGTTGTCCTCCTGGCCCCCTGCTTCTCTCCCTCTCTCTCTCCCCCTCTCTCTCTCTCTCTCTCTCTCTCTCTCTGTCTCTCTCTCTCTCTCTCTCTCTCTGTCTCTGTCTCTGTCTCTCTCTCTCTCTCTCTCTCTCTCGCCCTCGCCATCGTCATTTCACAGCCTCATTAAAGGGATACTTCACCCTTTTTGCACAGAATTATGCAGGAGGGGCGAAATCCTTTTGCAACCTCGACCGTTAAAAAAAAAAGTCGCAACCATTTTCTAAAACCATCACAACCTTTTCTAAACAACCCTAACTTTCATTTCATTCATTCATGATTCATAATTATCTCAATAGCCTATTTTTTGTTTGTATAATGGTTTAGTTTACGTGGCCCTAGGAGTCTTTTGGGAACTTGCCCATCATTTTTACTCTTATTTGTTTTAAATTCAAACCTTAAATTATGACATTCAAATATTCTTTACATTTTTATATTCAATTTTCGAACATGGAATATTCGTTTCGTTGCAGCACTACCGTATACCGTATTTTTGCACAGTGGCAGAGATTGATATACATGTAAATTTCCATGATTTGGTGTTGTACACCTGACCCGAATAATTGCAAGTCAAGACAGTTTAACCTGTTATTCTTGATTTAAAAAAAAGAAAAAAAAGAAAAAAAGAAATTAAAGTAAAATCACCCATGTCTAGACAGAGCTTGACACTAACACTTGCCCGCTTGCCCGGGGCAAGTTAAAAAAAAAAAATGGTGGGGCAAGTGAAGACTACTACCTGGTTGCCCGATCGGGCAAGTGTGCAACTTAGTGCACGATAACACAACACAAGATATATTTGTCTTGAAGGCAGTCATTGCACTCTGCCTCTGTGTCTTTCCCTGCTTCCTAGCTATCTCTACCTATCTCTCTCCCAGGTTCATTTGGTTCCAAACTATCATTTTGCTGGGGTCAGGGACCACTGGGTCTGTGACCACTATGGGCTAATTAAGATGATGAATTTTAACTCTCAAGAGTTACATCTGGTTAACCAACTTAGCTGGGGACCACCTGGAACCCTCTCAGGGAAAGCACCCAAGTAGGAAGTAAACTTAAATGCAAAATTTACAATATATTTTTGGGGGGCAAGTGACCATGACCTGAGGGCAAGTAGAACCTGACTTGCACTTGCCCGATGGGCAAGTGCCTCGGAGAACTTAGTGTCAACCCCTGCTAGAGGTCTTGGGTTTATTGTTAGGATAGGAGAGCGAAGGGGGAGGAGAGGGGGAAGCTGTTTGCTGTCTGAATAACTGCATTGACTGTTTACAACATGCAGGGCACGTTCATCGTTCTCATTTATTGACAGTTCTTTTCATGAATTATTGTGAGTTTCTCCCTCTCTCCACTAGGCTTGGGTACCGTGAGCGATACCGATACTGGTATCGATTGGGACATAGCGATACCTAGTGGTATCGATTCACTTCAAAATGAACGGTGCCTCGTTTCGATACTTTCCACTGTCATTCTGTGCCGCTGCACAGCAAAGAGCGAGCAGAAGGACTGACGCTGACAAGATAGAACAGCTGGTTGACTAATTACAAAGACCGCATGGTTTTTGTTGACTAAACTAGACATTTAGTGCTTTGCAAAAAGTTCCACTCTGCATGGAAATGTTCTGCTGATCAGAAAAGCTGCCGCTATAAGCGCATCGTCCCCTCCGTGTGTAGGCTATGTGTTTGTATGAGTGTGTGTGATCATTCATCACACATTATATAATTTAAGATACGATTCAACCAAACCATTGCTATGATGTGTAAAATATATAATATATAATTTAAAAAGTATCGAAATAGGTATCGTTTCTGGTATCGTATCGATTCCCAGGTATCGAGTATCGTATCGTATCGATTCAAAGGTGAAAGGTACCCATCCCTACTCTCCAGGGGCGGATGTAACATTCCCCAATTGGGGGGGGGGGGAGGGGGGGGCAGGAGCACATGGTATGGGGGCGGCTTCATCGCCCGTGGCGTGAAGCCGCACCCATACCATTTTCAGTTACAGAAGTTATATTAGGCAAGTAAAGCATCAATAAGTTGTTGCTTTTGTTGGAAGTTACAACAGACACGCAGCATGCATAAAGCTCAAGGTCTGACTCAGAGAGTTTTCTGTTTTCAATGACGAAATGCTGTTGGTTTATTGGTGACACAGCTGTAGTTAGTTAGTAGCAGTAGTAGTGTTTCAAATCATTTTAAGCACTTTAATTTGAAATGTCTTAGGTTGGGTTTTGCATACCATCATGTTTGGTGGGGCAGGCTGGGCATTGCCCCTCATGCTTAGATCCCCCCCCCCCCCCCTCTCTCTCTCTCTCTGTCTCTCTCTCTCTCTGTCTGCGGGTACGCACTCACGCGCGCGCACACACACACACAGTGTCTGTGGACTAAGAGGTTATCCAGCCTGACAAGATTCTGTCATTGGGAGCAGCTGTGGGTCAAGACCATTCTCTGCCACTCTGTCACTATGTGACACACGCACACACACACGCACCCACCCATGTACCACTATGCCACTCCATATTACTGTGAGTGTGACTGACTGACTGTAGTGCCGCACAGATACAAAAATAGAATGCTTTCTTATAGCGTGAACTGCTTTTAAGGTGGACCGAATGGAGATGTGCATGATGTGACCTTTACTGCAACCTTAAAAATCCTGTATGCTTTCACTGTGTGTGTGTGTGTGTGTGTGTGTGTGTGTGTGTGTGTGTGTGTGTGTGTGTGTGTGTGTGTGTGTGTGTGTGTGTGTGTGTGTGTGTGTGTGTGTGTGTGTGTGTGTGTGTGTGTGTGTGTGTGTGTGTGTGTGTGTGTGTGTGTGTGTGTGTGTGTGTGTGCGCGTGCGCGTGCGCGTGCGCGTGCGTGCAAGCAAGCATCTTTGGGCGGAGGGGGAGGAGTCCTACATGTTAAAGCTGCTGCAGCCATCTTTTTTTTTTGCATTGATTGTTTTGTCTATTATATGTTATTGATTAATTGAATAATTCAGCTCAAAGGCACACAGCTGGGGTCTGTCTGTGGTGCTTCTTAAAGGTGGTCCGCTACATGCCAGTCCCCCTTGGCCTTCCTGTACCATAGAGAGTTAAATCATTTTTTTAAATTTAAATATATTTTACCATTTGTTTTTGTACACGGCTCAATAACCAATACCCAAGAGAAAATCTGATAACAATGAGCTCATTGAGTACTCGTTATCTGTTAGCTTTGGGCTTATCAAGTATATACGATTGAGTATAACGTCATGGGTGCACATAAGTGGTGCTCCGGTGCTCAGGAGCACCAAAAATCCTACAATGAGCTGTCAATCCAGGGGTGGAAAGCTCCTTTGAGCACCACACAGCTGGGCCTCATAATGACTGCCAGTCCTGGCCAGTAAAAAAGCCTTGAAAATGAAATAATTCTAAAAAAAAAACTCATTCTAAAATACTACTATTATTTTAATGGATGTAGAATAGTACTAGGCTAGTCACTATTGCAACGCAAACTATCGCCCTGTACTGTAATACTGTACATTGATCGGGCTGTACGGAGTGGAAAAAAGGGTTCCGAGGGCCCAGCGATTCGGGTCGCAGCATCTTGGGAGCACCAAGTAACATCCCCAGGTGCTCCACTGAGTACTTGACCAAAATAGTTATGTGCAGCCTTGAGTATGTGCCACAAAAAAACGTCATGATTAAACAATAAGGACAAGCAATACAATCTAATCACTCATGCTGGCACAAACATGACGTTTCTCAAGGTGTATCGACACCTGCAAACCAGCAGTGTTGGGAATATTACTTTACCTTGTTAATATATTACGTATTAATTATTAACTTTGTTTTAAAGCAATATATTATATTACAATATTACTGTCTGAGCAAGTGTAATATATTAATATTACTATTACATATTACTAAAAAAAACTGTTTTTTACGAAATGTATAAATAAATATTAGTGTCACTATTAATCAAATATTGCGTAGGCAAGTGGTTTACCTACGATAGCAAGCGCACTTGGCTATCTGGCCAAATCCATATGGAATCAACTTGAAAAAACGTCACTCCCAAGTAATTTGATGACAAATTAAATTAAATAAGTAATTATTTAACTTCTGCAGTTGTCAAGATAATTTCACAAGAACATTTGACAGAAAGTAATACTGAAAGTAATGCAATAATGCAGAAAGAAAAGTATAACAAAAGTATAACATATTAGATTGTTTTAGTTAAGTAATATATTATAAGTAATATATTTATATTATATATTTATACCAGTTACTGCATTTTGGTAATATATAGTATGTAATATATTAAGTTATGTAGTGCACATGTCCCAACACTGCAAACCAGCACTGCCAAAGTAAACTAAATTACACTTTTAAAGTAACACATATTAACCAATGAACGGGGCGGCGGAGGGCTCAGGGGAAGTCACTGGATGGTAAACCCAAGGTTGCCGGTTTGAACCTGGACTCCCTCAGAATTAGTGGGGCGGCAGTGGCTCAGGGGCAGAGTCACCGGATGGTAACCACAAGGTTGCAGAGTTACTGTCGAAGTGTCCTTGAGCAAGACACTGAATTGCTCCCGATGTGCTAGTAGGTACCTTGCATGGTTTCCACTGCCATCGGTGTATGAATGTGTGTGTGTGAATGGGTGAATGTGATGCACAATCTATGTAAAGAACCACTAACATGGTGAAACTTCTTGATGACATCAACATGTATTTTCACCATGTTAATGGATTTCTTTAGATTCTTTAGACGCTTCTTTTCAACATCATCTTGACATCTTCTTGATGACATCAACATATATTTTCACCATGTTAATGGATTTCTTTAGATGCTTCTTTTCAACATTTTTTCTGAGAGCGTACAAATGGGACCAAATGAACCCTAACGGGTTCATTTGGTCCCATTTGTACGCTCTCAGAAAAAAATGTTGAAAATGGGTGGAATTACCCTTTAAGCCACACACTGCACCCCTAATTGCTCCTGATGTGCACCTTGTATGGTTCCCTCCGCCATATGTGTATGAATGTGTGTGAATGGTTGAATGTGATGTATTGTAAAACTTGGATAAAGGTGCTATATAAATGCATCATTTACCATTTTACCAAACATGTTTTTTTAAAGATTTTATTGTAAAAAAAAAAAAAAAAACAATTACCTAATTTGTTAGAATAGTACTACAGTATATTCAAAGGCCAAACGCCACTGGTTCCACACAATAACAGAAAATGCTTGATTAGTGTGGCCTCGATAGGAACCCGGCTCAATGGCCCTGATCAATAAGGTTCTTGTCATCAATACAAATTTACCAAACAAGCTCCATCCCTACACATCACAAAGCAATCCTTTATCCCCACTTTGACCTGCAGGTTTCTATTCCACGCCATTAGTCCAACCCACTGACTGACTCACTCATTCACTCACTGACACTCACTAGACAGTTACTTGTGTTCAGATCAATCTCTATTTTCAGATGGTCATTGATTAACGCAAACGTTGTCACATGGATCATTGCTCTGAGTGTGCACATGAGTTGCAGGACTGACGACCATAGGCGGATCTAGAAATGATGGGTCCCCAGGGGGCCGCTGGAGCAGATTCTATACCGAAAATTAAGTGCATATTCCCAGTAGGTTGCTTAATAAGCCGAGTTCCTCGACCAGGAATGTTGGCCGCCAGCCGACCTTGTTGATAAGCGCCCCTAGTCTTGGGCAATATACCAGTATTACCGTTTATCGCGATATTGGAAATCAGTACCGAGTAATATCGTTGGGTCTATAAAAAAAATATCGAATACCGAATATCGTCAAATACCGACATTATAATGTATTCTATTAAAATGTGCGCAATGAGACTTTTAATTGTAACTATACAGACAATTTTCATGTTACACACATGCCTAAAACAGCCCTTATTTTGGCTAGGATTTTTGATAACAATGTATTTCCAACTCCAGTTTTTCCCTATTTATGCTGCTTGAACAGCAGAGCGCTCAGTTTCGGACCCCTCAATGTCGCAATTCTGAGAACTAGATGACTGGTCGAACGTGCGGGTCCATTTGGTTCCATTTGTACCCTCTCAGGAAAAAGGGGCCTGAAAGAAAAATCATTAGCATGGTGAAATACATATTGATGATGTAATCAGATGTATTTCACCATGTTAATGAGGAAAGTGACGGTGGTGGAGGTGGGGGGGGGGGGGGTCTAGTTAATAGTCACGAGACAATTTCACGGCTTTCACTTGCATTGTCCCCTCTCAACTCTCTCTCTCACACACACACACACACACACACACACACACACACACACACACACACACACACACACACACACACACACACACACACACACATACACACACACACACACACACACACACAGGGACATCATGGACAGAACCTTCTCTGTCTCTATCATATGAATCAGTTCGTCTGACAGCTTTAGCACTCCTCAGAGACGTATTGATTTCACTAATTGTTTGGTAAAAGGTCATACAGTTTTAGACTTTATCCATGGCAGCACAGTGGGGCTGCATGATATGACTTCAAATCAATATTATGGTTATTACCATTATTTCAAATCTTTGAACGATTGTGCATGTGCGCGCGCACGCACACACACACAGAAGATCTACAAGCTTACGCTCTGCTCTAGTATTGCATGATTATCATTACTGCCCACACGCAACCACACACGCTCGCACACACCCTTGTTAGTTAATTACATGCATGATGTATTGTTGTAGTAATTAGGAAGTTTCTTACTCAACTAATTAGTAGAGTTAACGCCCACGCATAATTAGGCCTAGTATATACTATATAGTCATTCAGGCGTACTCCTGTCATCACAATGTGTAGCCTATGGTATCAATACACCACGTTTAAACGTTTTCCTTCTGTTGGCTCTGGCTAAAGATCTCCACCGTGACCAGCAGACTCCCCAATGAATCCCCTTGCTGCTAAATTGAAAGAGAGCGATATAGTGATTGACTATATTGCTTCTTTAGCCAGTCTATTTGGTCTGATTTTGAATCTGCCGTGCTGGGCGTTTACTTTCCCGTGTCAGAGCCTGCTAGCTGGCAGGGGTTGACACTAAGATCTCGGAGGCACTTACCCATCGGTCAAGTGCAAGTCAGGTTCTACTTGCCCTCAGCTCATGGTCACTTGCCCCCCCAAAAATATATTGTAAATTTTGCAGGTGTAATTCTTGAGAACGTAAAAATGAAACCAAATAGACCCTTGCGGGTCCATTTGGTTTGTGTGATGTGTTAGTTAGTTTGCCTGTTTTGTTTCCCAAATCCAGCCTGGAATTGTGGATAGCTAGAAAGCAGGGAAAGACACAGAGGCAGAGTGCAATGACTGTCTTCAAGACAAATTTATCTTGTGTTGTGTTATAGTGCACTAAGTTGCACACTTGCCCGATCGGGTAACCAGGTAACAGTATTCACTTGCCCCGGGCAAGCGGGCAAGTGTTAGTGTCAAGCCCTGAGTTGGCCTATGATGACATTAACATCTTGTAGCACACCATATCCCATCGCTTGGGGAAACCAGCTAACCTATGACGACTAAAACTATGGCTAAATAATCGTGAAAATATGTCTTCAACAAATGGACTAGTAGTGGCTAAGAGATTTGTTGGGTTTTGCTCACCAAAATACATTTTTGTTAAGAACAAATAAAGCTTAGGTTTAAAACGAGAAACGAACATCATGATTTCAGAGGGGTAAAATGTGACTTAAATTGTATTCAAAGGACTAGGCTATACGTCAAAATGTTGTGTTTTGTCAGCTAATTTATATTGTACAACTACTGGTGGTCTTCCCTGCATGTGAGAGTAGTTGCATAACGGCAGAGTCCATTCATCATCACCGCACATCACAGTAACACAGTTATATTTATAGCACACAACTGTCATATACAGTACATTACACTAATGCAGTGGTTTCCAAAGTGGCGTCTGGAGGACCCTCAAGATTCCTAGATAATGTTCCATGTGGTCCTCAGCTAAATGATAGTTTGTAACCAAATGACCCCTTATGGTTCTGTAGCTCAGAGTGTACAAACGGTCAGTGTCCATTTGGTTCCATTGGTACACTCTCCAAGTTAAATTAACATTGATTTTACAACATACTGTACATGGGGTTTTCAGAGATAGGAAGGCTATTAAAAGGACACAAGAGGCTGATCTTTGTAAAATACTTTTTTCCTTATTACTCTATAATATGATAGTCCCAAAATAATAATAATAATAATAATAATAATAATAATAATAATAATAATATAATAGTCCCAAAATAATGCAAATCTTTACACAGTATCACTACAGTCATGTGCTCAAGACAGATCTGTCCCATATGTCATAGTCCATCCCTAATTGGATATAATTGACTTTCAGACTTTGCAAGATTGGCCTGTTTGGAGCAAAAGCCATCAAATCATGACCACAGCTTGCAATTCACGTGAAATCTTTAACACACGTTCCTACTGGGCTGAGAATTACATCCCACCCTTTTGACATTGGCCTGGTTTTGGCGCTACCAACAGGTGGTTTCTTGCGAAATACATTTTTGGAACAAAATGCCTCAAATCATCCAATTGCCATCAAATTACATGAGAAGCAATGGCGCCCTTTTCACATTGGTCTATAGCGCCACCAGGAGTCCACACCCTGACCTGGTGGAGACCTGTGCCCAGAAGGGCACTTTTTCTAGTTTGTACATGTGAAAATGTTCAATTGAATTGAATTTATCAGTTTATTGCCCACAGTAAGAGTCTTTTTTTGCTTTCATGTTAACTGTACCCATTCTGCAAACTGATAAATACTAAAATCAATTAAACTATACTAATAATAATACACTCAATGGACGTAACAAAAACAATATTTGTTGCCAAGACAGCGGCATGTTGTCACAGCACAAGAGGCCTTGGCTCCAATAATTTATTTTTCATTGTGACTGACCTAGAAATAGTATAATTAATTCCAAACAATCTAACCGCAATTATTTCTATAAATAGATCCATTGTATAAGACCCGCACGTTCAAGGGTGTTGCATTTTTTTTCTCCTGAGCGCAGCACATGTTTTTAATTGGAAAATTGCGTAGCACTTTCATACAGAGCGCTTTACATAGACTGCACATTACACACATTCATCCATTCTCACACACACATTCACCCATCTCTGGCAGAGGAAACAGTACAAGGCACTTGAGCATTTTAGCCATGGACCACCATTTGAGGACATGTTCACCCCAAATACTTAAAAACTAAAGATTTATTTTCATTTTGTCCACAGTTCCAGGCTGGATCTAAGTAACAAAACAGTCAAACATAACAAAATGACCATTAATCTTTTACATTCTCTGGTTGTGTTGATTTGGGCTGATTCAGGTGATGAATATTTTAACTCTTGAGAGCGTAACCAACCAACTCTCAAAGACTTCCATCTGGTTAACCAACTGTCCATCATTTAGCCTGGGGACCACAAAATAACTCCTGGACCACTTTTTTCTAACAAATTAAGTGCAAATAAAGATAAAACAAAATTTTTGGTGTGCAATTCTCCTTTAACAGCACATCAGCGTCCCCCCAAGTGGCCCACAGGTCGAGAAAGGCTGCTTTGATGTGTACTTTATACAGTACATCCTCTTTTATCCTAGTGGGTTGATTCCCATGGGGGGGTTGCCATGCACAGCTGGATCATGTGCTTCCATTTCACGTCTGTGCATCTCAATCCCTCAGTGAATCCATAAAGCTCCTCTTTTGGCCTGTCGTCCTCTCCTCATGCAGCTCCATCTTCAGCATCGTCCTCCCAGTGGAGCCCTCCATGTCTCCTCTGCAACATGTCAAAAATATACTGGTGGAAAGTACAGTATCTAAGTATGTTTACTTAAGTATTGTACTTAAAGCGACACTTCAGTAGTTTTGCAAACAACAAAAAAAAAGTTATATTTAGAAGATTTTGAACACTCTCCTGTGTGTAATACATTCAAGATGTTCGCAGGGAGCCCAAAGTCTCTGATGTCATGGACATTGGGCTCACTTACCTCTCAGTATGACAGCCCCTCCTCCTATCCATAAGGAGGAGCAGTGTACCAAAGCATTATGGTGATTGGAGTCCGGGAAGTAGCTAAAATCTAGAACATCTGAAACCACACATTGCACAAATAAAGACACCCCCCCCCCCCCTCCGGGGAAGTGTTCTAATCTAAATAGCATTAACACTTATTTTTGCAAAATGGAAGCACAGTACTTTTTTAAATTATTATTATTATTATCAGGAGAACAATAGCTACCATTTTCGCATTGCAACTTTTCAGGAATAGAACACCTGCGGTTTCTATTATCTTGGATTTCCCATCGATGATGTCACTGGAAGATGCGTGTCTGAACTGCCCACAGCCCATTATGAGTAGAAAGAAAAAACAGTAGTATTTTATTGTGTAGAATCGTGAGGACCTACTATATGAAACATATGATACATTGAAAAATGGTGAAGTGGTCCTTTAACTACTCGGAGGCAAATATGCCACTCACTTTGCTACTGGCTTTATTCACGCACACTCACATCCTCTAGAGTTCACCGTATCATGTTAAGCTGCACTATGTTATGCATGTTTACGATCCATTGCGTTTTATGTCACAATAGGTATAGCCTATACCCTAAACGTCTCCTTCCGGACATACAGTATATACACTCACAGCATTACACTGCTGTTAGAGCAGCAGAAATTCAATTAAATGGTGCTATTTTAACATCATTACCCAACAAAACCTCTCTCTCTCACCTTTGTGCATGCATGAGGAGACAAAGTGTATTGACTTTAACAGGCAAAACGGCGAAGCTGGCAGGCAGAGAGAGAATGAATAGCCCCTCTCCCTTTCTCTCTCTCTCTCTTTCACACTCGCACTCATCCACTGTATTATTATTATTCTTGCAGCTCCTCGGTGAGTCGGGCGAGCCACAGCCATGCCAGCAGCTAAGGACAAATGAGGCACGCCGCGGTTAGTCAAGCGTTCATTTGTTTGCAGAGTAATGACGGTGCCGCGGAAGCGAAGCGCACACTGCAGCAAGAACGCGGGGGCCGAAGGTTGCTTCAATTACCGCGTGTATACCAACACAGGGCCATTTCAACTAAACCCGCTATTATAGACCCATCCAGGCCGCGACCCTTAGCAAAAAAAAGAAAAAAAAGAAATGCGTAGTACGACGCGACATGCCTGGCATTGCTGTTGGGCAGAAAGAAACCTCTTATCTCGTGCTGAGGTACAGTGTCACATACGAAGTGTCTAGTATAGTCAATCTGTAAATTCCAAGTGCACTTGCAGGCTACTGTGCGTTTGCTAATTTTACTTGCGTGAGCGGAAGTACTATAAATGGTCGTGGGCGGGGAAATGGGTTTTCATTAAGATATTATTTGGTGCTGGATCAGTGGTTGACACTAAGGTCTCCGAGGCACTTGCCCATCGGGCAAGTGCAAGTCAGGTTCTACTTGCCCTCAGGTCATGGTCACTTGCCCCCCAGGTTCCAGGTGGTCCCCAGTTAAGTTGTTTAACCAAAATTCATCATCTTAATTAGCCCAGGTCTACACAACTAGAGGATGTAGTAGATTAGGTCATTTTGATGTGTATGTTAATTTGCCTGTTTTGTTTCCCAAATCCAGCCTGGAATTGTGGACAGCTAGAAAGCAGGGAAAGACACAGAGGCAGAGTGCAATGACTGCCTTCAAGACAAATTTATCTTGTGTTGTGTTATAGTGCACTAAGTTGCACACTTGCCCGATCGGGCAACCAGGTAGCAGTCTTCACTTGCCCCACCATTTTTTTTTACTTGCCCCGGGCAAGCGGGCAAGTGTTAGTGTCAAGCCCTGTGGATGGAAAGTTGGTAGCGGGTGTATAGTATATAAATGATGCACCTGTGTTGTGTATATTCGAGCAATAAGCCACGAGAGGGAGCAGGTTACTGTGGATTTTACCCCGGTGCGGTGTAGGCAGACCCGAAGGCGGTAAAATCCACGGTAGCCCGCAACCTCAAGTGGGTTATTGCTTTTCTAAAACTGTTACAATTACGACAACATGAAAAATCTACAAGTACAAATTAAAGTAATTGACAGTAGCACAATGTTGTCTGCAAGTTACCCCGCTAAAGAAAGAAAGTAGTTCTCAGCCAAACAGCTGTAGAAACAACACACTTGTGCCAAGATTCAATAACAACAACATAGCCGGTTCTGGTTGGCGGAGTGATGCCACTAAATGTGACACGGTCAGCTGTGGGTTACCGGTGGGTTTTACATCTGTCACATGACGGTGACCAGCCAATGAGAATCTAGTATTGGATCTAGCCAGTTGTAGAAATTGTATTTATATAGGTCCGACGTTGGATTTTTGTTTTAATTCTACAAACCAGTGTTTTATTATTTTATTTTATTTTATTTTTTTCATTCTTTTTTATTTCTTTTTTTTTACATGAGGTTTCCACCCGACAGAGATTACATGCTCTAATAATGACTACAAAGCGCAAAAGGTCAAATCAGTTATGAAACGTTAGTGAAAAGAAATGCTATTTCACTCTGACAGATTATATTCATGCTTTTTAGCCTTAACCTTTAAATGGTTACTTGCTGAGTTTGTCGTCCTGGGAGCAGTATCTTATAGTCTAATCTTATCTTGCTATTAAATGATCTACTAATACTGCTTGTTACTGGTACCAAGGCCATGACTGATGAATGTAATGGACTTTATACACTACCGTTCAAAAGTTTGGGGTCACTTAGAAACGCCTGCATTTAGGAGGCAGGCATCCCACATCCAAAACCTTTGGAGTTGGACCGCATTCCATGAACACTACTATATTATATACCATGGGTTTTCAACAGGTGGTCCGGGGACCACCAGTGGTCCTTGAGATGGTTCCAGGTGGTCCCCAGGCTAAATGATGGAAGGTTGGGTAACCAGATGTAACTCTTGAGAGTGTCAAAATGAAACCAAATGGACCCGCAAGGGTCCATTTGGTTTCATTTTGACACTCTCAAGAGTCCCATTTTGACACTCTCGAGTCCCATTTTGACACTCTCGAGTCCCATTTTGACACTCTCGAGTCCCATTTTGACACTCAAGAGTCCCATTTTGACACACTCGAGTCCCATTTTGACACTCTCGAGTCCCATTTTGACACTCTCGAGTCCCATTTTGACACTCTCGAGTCCCATTTTGACACTCTCGAGTCCCATTTTGACACTCAAGAGTCCCATTTTGACACTCTCGAGTCCCATTTTGACACTCTCGAGTCCCATTTTGACACTCAAGAGTCCCATTTTGACACTTGAGTCCCATTTTGACACTCTCGAGTCCCATTTTGACACTCAAGAGTCCCATTTTGACACTCAAGAGTCCCATTTTGACACTCAAGAGTCCTATCGGTCACGGCAATTATCCTATCGGTCACGGCAGGTATCCTATTGGTCACGGCAGGTATCCTATCGGTCATGGCAGGTATCCTATCGGTCATGGCAGGTATCCTATCGGTCATGGCAGGTATCCTATTGGTCACGGCAGGTATCCTATCGGTCAGAGTTTAATTTTAGGCATAGGTTTTACTGAGGTTATGTTTAGGGTTAGTCTGATAGTAAAATGGCAGACCGTCAGGACTCATTGACCACCAGCCACGACTGAGGGACCATCGGCTGCTGCAGCCGTTGGTCGCGGTCGCAAAATGATTTTGCTGTCTCTCTCTATTAATGTCCACTAAAAGAAGTACCAAGAATGCCGCGTTCAGCCACATAATAGGAAAACAGCCGTGCCAGAACATTGTTGTTACGTACAATAATGTTGGCATGATTGTCAAACACAATGAGGCGATCATGAAGGAAATAAAAACTCAAAATTGAGCAGTACCTTTCTTCTTGGCCTTGGATGCCAGCTATTCCTTCACAAAACATAAAACGTAAAATACTACTACAAGGGATACTAACAGAGTCTAGGAGATGTGACTAATGACCATATTGCATGCCAAGCTTATGGCTATTCCCTTCGCCGGTTTGCCGGGCGAGATTCAGAGTTAATTCATTTTCAGATTTTTCACAGATGACTTTTAAAGCCCTTTTTGCGAGGCCTGCCTGTCTGGCTTACTCCCGTGCAGCTCTCGTCTCATCTCAGACATTCTGATTTCCGTAGTATGAGCCCGCAAGCTGGGCTCCGTCGGTAGTTTCCCTCATCTCCTCACCATGGGTGATCAGGCTCTGGAATGCCCTGCCTGGCAAGGATTTAAACCGTCTATACCAGTACAGGGCCAGATCTAGGCATGGGCATGGGGGGGGCTATGCCCCCCTAAATGCTCAGCCTGCCCCACCAAACATGATGGCATGCAAAAAAAGATATTTCAAATGAGAATGCTTACAGTACATTTAAAATGATTTGAAACACTACTACTGCTACTAACTAACTACAATGTCGCACCACTAAAGCACCACTTTGTGTTTTTGCGTCAAAGGTGCAGTGACCCCAACGCTATATGTGTGTGTCTTTAAAGATGTTCTGCAAAGACGTTAAAGGCATTCTCGTCGAGGATAAACTTTGCATACAATCAGTCAAAAGTGCTGATGGGGAGGCCTGAGTTATTAAAGCCCCCAAGGTGTGGTTAGAAAGAATATTCAAATTATTTCTTTACGCGTTGTCGGTTTCTATCTGAAAGCCGAAAGCCTTTGAGTCAAAAGGTCCAGTCGAAAATACACAATATGTGGTGACATCACAATATCGTCCTTTCCCCTAACCCCTCCTCCCCATTATGATGCAACAGCAACAGCTCTGGGCGGAGCTTCAGTTCAGGTGGACCGCGAAACCGCCTGGAAACAAGGCCTTCTTAACACGGACCTCCACCGTCAAGGGCAATCAATGTGTTAATTAACTGGTGGGTGTGGTCACAAAAATACAATAAATCATTTTTGGAGTCCACCTTGACATACTGTAGTAGTATTATTATTATTTATTAAAAAAAAATCAGAAAACTGTTTGATTTAGAATTTAGAAGACATTAAGTACAAGACATTTACAATCAGGTCCTTCTCCTGCCTTGATGGGCTAATCAACAACACCGCATCAGATTGAACAATGTACAATTGTACCCTGCGGAATCCTCACTGAATCCACGCTATGAGGCTCATAGCCAAGCCAGGCTACACTGTGTGTATTTCACCGATATCGTCCGTCGGGTTGAAACCTCCTATGTCCAAAACAGCCTGCGTTTGCCTGTGATGTGTTCTTGCTGTGTTCTGTGAATTAGGTTCAAAACCTGTGCACTCGTACTCAGAGGAGCCCGCGTAACCATGGCAGCCAACCGACGTGGCATAAAGCCAGGCCCGTCAAGAGGACAATGCTGTCTTTGTTTTCTCCCACTTGAGTTTGTTGAATGTATACATACTCAACAACTGGATCCGTTAAGTATTGTTTTACGTATTTTGTTTCATGCCTGCTAATTTCATTATTGTGTAATAGTTGTGTTTCCTGATGCTAATGTTTGTGTAAAGGACATTAAATTGCCTTGTTGTTAATTGTAATGTGCAACCTGTGGTTTTTATTCAACCCATTTCCTACAGTGCCATGGTCCATCATTTATTCACAGTTTGAGCCGCAGACCGCTGCGGATGAGGTTTAGTCACTCAGACTCAAAACTTTTTTTTTAACATTGTGTTGTGTTCACAATTCCAAGCTGTATTGATGTGGTGCTAGTGGTACCACATCAATACAGGCACATCAACACGGCATGTTATCTGTTATCTTATCTGTTATGGTGGCACGGTGTTTCCTCTGTCCCAAAAGGCTTTTATCCCAAAGCCCAAACTGAAAGGGAGGAACTCACACTCTATAGTAGAAGGATTTGCCAAAAACAAACAAAAAAAAACAAAAAAAAAACGAAAAACATAACATTTGAATTAAGTAATCCTAACCCTCTACCTTTAAGTAGGCGTACTCCAGTGCAGTTTTAAGGTATTTTTACTTCACCTGAGTATTTCTGATCACTGCATTTTCATGCCAATAATAATAATACTTACATACTTTCACTCGAGTGCTTTATGAATTCTGGACTTTTTTTTTTACTTGTAACAGAAGAGCATCTCTACAACTGCAGTATCGAGACTTCTACCTAAAGTGTGTCTAAATCCCCCAGTGCAAGTCGGTGTTTTCCTTCTTCAGGTGACACGCTGGGTGTGCGTCATCGTCACCCGTGGACCGGCGGCTCGGACGGACGTCACTCGCGTGACCGTGACCCGGTCGGTGTCTTTCACAGAAAAAAAAAAAAACACAGTAAACACCTTTCTCTTTTCTCTGGAAGCCGTCCAGCTGTGACTTTCACACCTCCTCCTCCTCTAACCCCTGTTCCGTAACTCGTGGCTGTCAAGGCCTAAAACCTTGTATCTCCGCAAATTCAACTTTAGAGTGTGTATATGAATGAGTAACGTCAGGGGCGTTTTTGCCATTAGGCAGACAAGGTAGTTACCTAGGAGGCCAAGGCGCCTGGCTAATAAGCCTCATATGGATAAATACACCCGCAAGGGTCCATTTGATTTCATGTTTACGCTATCAAAGAGTTACATCTGGTTAACGAACTTTCCATAGCTGGGGAACCTGTAACCCTATCAAGGACCACTGGTGGTCCCTGGACCACTGGTTGAAAACCACTGCAATACATGTGCAATATATGGACAGCATGTGGGGGGAAGCAGGTAGCAAGATGAACAAGATTTTACCATTTTCGTTTTTTTCCTTTAAAACACACTTTTGGCTCGTGCATAATTTGATGATTCATCTGTCAGCTACTTTCGGATACCCCTTCAGTTCGGATTGACTCAACCGGCTTTCAAAGTGGCACAAATCACCAAGGCAGAGTCTGATTGATGTGAAACTATGCAGGCGTCCTCCCATATGAATTCCAGGGAAGAACATCCACCTCAATTAACCCTAGTGGCGCGATATGAGCTTGTAGATCTGATATTAAAAAAATGTGTTAATGATAAATCTAAGAATATATTCTATTTGACACCTGATTGTAGTTTCTGACACTGGAATCTAATTTCTGCCAGATTCTAGTTTCTCTGAAAAATCTATGTTCCTGTGTGAGTGATGCTCAACATATTTCATGCCAAGGACCACCAGAATTATGTATATTTGGCTGTGGACCCCCCCATCTGAAAACATGTTGTTCTAGATCCCCCAGAAGCAAAGATTTGAGTTAAAAATATTTGCTTCCGAAAGAATATATTCAAAGATTTGCATCACATTTTCTCAATTTTTCAAAAATATCAGAGCTTGTAGATCTGATATTTTTCAATAGCTTAAGTGTAACACGGGTCGGCAACCCAAGATGTTGAAAGAGCCATTTTCGACCCAAAATTAAATTAAAAATCTGCCTGGAGCCGCATTTTTTTTCCTGAGTGTGCAAATGTGAACCAAATGGACCCTGGCGGGTCCATTTGGTTCCATTTGCACACTCTCAGAAAAAAGGTCCTCAAAGAAAAATCATTAACATGGTGAAACACAACCTTTCTTCAGAAATGGAGTTTCTAAAAAAAATAAAGGAGTTTTACAGAACTCCATTTCTAGTCCACACAACATCTCTAAGGTATATTAATGACATAGTAAACTGAGTAAACTGTTGAAAATGGGTGGTTCAGATTGAAAGCTCCACCTGTGATAACTGCTGGGCTTTTTTGACATGGCCAAGTGCTACTTTAACTGGCAACTCTCAGACAGCACGTGTTTTGGGTGACTGAAATGTTTATATTATGTTGGTGCGGATCACCCGTGTGTGTGTATGTAATAATGCTACAGGCTCAGGAGCCGCAGGTTGCTGACCCCTGGTGTAACATAATGCTTTGAACACCAAGACGCGTTGAGTACACAACCACCAAATACGGCTATGCAGACGACCTGGCCATCATGCTCCGACGCCCATCGTGGAAGGCAATGGAAGACGGACTCAACCGAGACATTAACATTCTGGCTGACTACCTCCATAAGTGGCATCTCCAGTTGAGCACAGGGAAAACAGTCTCTGCAGCTTACCACCTCAACAATCGGGAGGCAAAGAGGGAGCTGGAGGTGCATGTTGGCAACACCCGGCTGGAGTTCCAGCAAGCCCCTAAATATCTGGGTGTACGCCTGGACCGAACCCTGTCATATAAACAACACCTGGACGAAGTGAAGGCCAAAACAACAGCAAGGGTCTCACTCATCCACCGCCTGGCAGGCTCAACCTGGGGAGCTTCCCCCCAGACCCTTCGGGTATCCACCCAGGCTCTCGTCCTACCCGTTGCGGAGTACTGTGCCCCTGCCTGGAGTAGAAGTCCGCATACCAACAAGGTAGACACCGTCATTAACAGCGCTCTCCGGACAGTGACTGGCTGCCTTAAACCCACCCCTGTGTCCTACCTGCCAGTACTAGCTGGAATTGCTCCAGCCAGTCTCCGACGGGATGCAGCGACCCTCTCCCTGGCAAGGAAGGCCCAGAATAACAACTGGCACATCCTGCACAAAGCCACCACAACACCGGCTCCACCTGGCAGGCTCAAGTCTCGTCGACCCTTCAACAAGGCAGCACAAGAGATGCTACGGACAATTCCAAGCAACGTGTCCAGAGACGCCTGGCTGGCAACATCCTGGAAGGAGTCATGGGAGACGGCTGAGCCATCCCGTATCCAACGCTACATCCAGGACCCTGCAGGTGGAGTAAAAGGAGAAGACCTGCCACGCCACCAATGGACCACACTGAACCGCCTGCGCTGTGGCGTTGGTCGCTTCAAGTCCTCTATGAGGAAGTGGGGCCTGACGGACAGCGCGGCATGCGAGTGTGGCGAGCCTGAACAGACTGCCGAGCATATAATTACAGGCTGCCCCCTACTCAGCCCACCCTCAGAAGCTGGCCTCTTTGACCTGGGACCAGAGACGAGGGCATGGCTGCAAGACACTGAGTTGGCCATCTGATGATACACGAAAGAAGAAGAAGAGTACACAAAGGGTTAACAGCCCTTTTTTTCATTGTTGGCTTGAACACACACAGGCTAGCCCCGGGTAGGTGAATGCCAGAAAGGCTCGGCACCAATCCAAGTCAGTCCCGCAGAAAGTGAAGAGCGGTCGGCCATTTTTACTTCATCAAAAGAACATCTCGTAGGCTTACTTACTTACGGACATCTCTATAGTAAACTATCATTTACACACTACTGTCCATACAGACGCCGCTATGCAAATCAATACTTACTTTAGATTCAAGGGGAGTCAGATTCGACGAGTCAGTAATCATGAAGACGATGATGACTACTGCTGTCATCATACTGTATGTACACATGTGCATGTGAGAAATGACAGTGTTGGCATTTTACCCAGAAATGCAACTTAGCATGTAGTTAACTACCTACAATATGATATCAGAATAGATCAGACCAGACAGACAGACAGACAGACAGGCCGATGGCTAGCTCAGTGCCAACTTTTAATGCTATTTAACATATTCTAAATGGCGGGGCAAACTCTACACTGGGCGACTGTTCCACGGGTCGGGCAGAGCATTCTGCATGAACTGGCCAGCCGCTCTTCGCGATCATGGTCGAGCCCTGCCTGCCTGCCTGCCTGCCTGCCTGCCTGCCTGCCTGCCTGCCTGCCTGCCTGCCTGCCTGCCTGCCTGCCTGCCTGCCTGCCTGCCTGCCTGCCTGCCTGCCTGCCTGCCTGCCTGTCTGTCTGTCTGTCTGTGACATGCGTCATGTGACTCTCTCTCTGACTGCCTTTCTCTCATGTCGTAGGTAAGGTTAATGAAGTGCCCTTTTCCCCTCTGACTCTCTCTCTCTCCCTCTCTCCCACTGTATGTCTCCTTTTACAGCCTCTGTTTGTCTTGCTGTTTCACTATAGACCAGTGGTTTTTCAACCAGTGGTCCGGGACCACCAATGGTCCTTGAGAGGATTCCAGGTGGTTTTAACTCTTGAGTTAAAATATTCATTAACTGAATTAGCACCACTTAATAAGAGGTCTACACTGTTTTGTTTGCGAAATCCACCCTGGAATTGTGGTGGACAAAACCGAAAGAAATCTGTAGCTTTCGGGTCTGTGGGGTGAAAATGTCCTCAAACGGTCGTCCGTGGCTCAAATGCTGAATAAATAGTGGGCCCTGGTGTCAAAAAGGTTAAACTTCCTGCTATAGACAGTGACGTGACGTCTTTTCTGTCTGTCTCTTTGTCCTCGCACATCTGTCTTGTCCAGTCACCTTATAGAACTGCGCAGTGACGTCACCGCCCCTGTTGCAGAAACGGATTCCCCATTCATTTTTATCGTAGACTCTTCGAAAATAATTTATATAAAGACGATTACGCCGCGGACAAAGCCAACTCGGGTCGTGAGTCGTGACGAATCATTACGGCACACAAACTTTTGGGACAATCAAATAATTTCTAAGATGAAAAACTTTCTACTTCTTGCTAATTACATATTACATGACGATATTGTGTTTGTTGTCATGATTTGTCACGACCCGAGTCGGCTTTGGCCGCGGTGCAATCGTGTTTTTATTAACCATTTCCGAAAAGTCTGAGGAAAATGTATGAGGGATCCACTAGTGGAACAGGGTTGGTGACGTCACTGTGCAGGTCTATAGGCTGCATTCTCACTGTCGACTTTTTGCCTATACGGGTTCCCCATAACCACCTCTTTATGTATCCATCTTTCTCTCTCTCTCTCTCTCTCTCTCTCTCTCTCTCTCTCTCTCTCTCTCTCTCTCTCTCTCTCTCTCTCTCCTTCATCCCACGCCTCAGTTGCCACCAGTCAGTATCATCCCAGCGGTTTAATCACTATCACCACATATAGCTTGTCACTGCAACAAGCATACAAGCATTTATTTCAAATGATTTTTCCCCCGTCCTTATCGTTCTTTTAATATCCGCGGCTGCCAGGAAGGAGGCTGCAATGAAGGGGAGGGTGTGTGTGTGTGCGTGTGTGAGTGTGCATGCATGCATGCATGTGCACTTGTGTGTGTGTGTGTGTGTGTGTGCCCGGCTAGTGCCATTGCTTGATTTGACATTGAAATTGGCCGCTAGGTGGCAGCAAAGTGCCACATGCCCTATACATTGATGGTGGATGGGCATATTGAGATGCATACTGTCTGGTCTGGCACACTTTATCTCCCACCTGCAGCAGCAGCAGATACTATTAGTCTATATTAGATCTGAAATGGTTGTCTGGGGGGGGGGGGGGGGGGGGTCTGCAGGGCATGCAGTCTGACCTGACCAACCGTGCTTCATATGGACGGCTGTGTCACTCGGATGGCTTACATTATAGTCTACTCCGGAGGTGGGCAATTATTTTTCCCAAGCGGCCAAATGAGATGCATACAATATTGTGAAGGGCCAAGACCAAAGGCTGAACAAAAGTCTGGCGTAATATTAATTTAATTTCAAGATAGAAGTAAGAGTAAGTCCAACCATTTTGACACCAGGACACCAGGACCACCATTTGATGACATTTTTAGCCCCACAGACCCCAAAACTAAAGATTTCTTTTGCTTTTGTTAACAATTCCAGGCTGGATTTCACAAACAAAACAGGCAAACATACAATGTAGATAAAAAAAATGACCATTCTTTTACATTCTCTGGCTAATTCTGATGGTGAATATTTTAAATCTTGAGAGTGTAATTTTTTTTTACCCTCTCAAAGAGTTACATCTGGTTAACCAACTTTCCATGCTTAACTGGAACTCTCTCAAGGACCTCTGGTGGTCCTCGGACCACGGTACCCTCTCACGGGCTGGTCAGAGTCAGCCAAAGGGCTGCATTTGGTCCCCGGGCCGCATAATGCCCAGGTATAGTCTACTCACTACTGATGACCTTGCCAATGAATGTGACGAGAGAGATGCTGCTGTGGATCTAGGCATAGGCATGGGGGGGGGGGGATGCCCCCCTAAATACCCAGTCTGCCCCCCCAAACGCGTTACGCGATGCCATGCAAAACAACCCAAGATATTTGAAATTAAAGTGCTTCTATTTAAAATGATTTGAAACACTACTACTGCTATACTAACTACAATTTTGGCACCACTAAACCAACAGCATTTCATCATTGAAAACAGAAAACTCTCTGAGTCAGACCTTTAGCTTTATGCATGCTGCGTGTCTGTTGCAACTTCAACAACAACTGATGTTATTATTGATGCTTTACTTGCCTAATAAAAGTCCTGTAACCGAAAATGGTATGGGGGCGGCTTCATCACCCATGGCGTGAAGCGACACGGGCGCTGAAGCCGCCAACACGTTCTCTTGCCCCCCCCCCCCCCCCCCCCCCCCAAATGGGACATGTTACATCCGCCCCTGAAGGAGAGGAATAGCAGTTGCAACACAACCACCCTAAAGAACAATCATTGTATGTATTATTGCACCAAGTGAACTTTAAAGGGGAACTCCACCCATTTTCAACATTTTAATATGTCATTAATATACCTTAGAGATGTTGTGTGGACATGATAAAAAAAAGTTCCCCTATTCTGTGTTCCCAAGAAATGGAGGTCTGAAGAAAGCCACTAAAATGGTGAAAATACATCTTGATGACATCATCGAGATGTATTTTCACCATGTTAATGGATTTCTTTAGATGCTTCTTTTTGTCTGAGAGCGTACAAATGGAACCAATTTGGTTGCATTTGTACGCTCTCAGAAAAAATGTTGAAAATGGGTGGTATTCCCCTTTAAATTGATATATTGATGATTCTGACTCTGAAATGTATAGATCATTGTTGTATTGATTGGATTTGTATTGCTGTATTGCATTGTTCTATTGTGTTTTTTTTTGCTTTGGCAATGTAGACGTTTGCTCATACAGTACCAATGAATTGAATTGCGTGTGTTTTCTCATGCCAATGAATGCCTTTGAATTGAGAAGACAGAGAAGAACTGGGCTTAGTTATATGGCTTATACTTTATTTTCTCACTGAATAATTGAGTGGATGAATGAATGAACTAGCTCTGAACTCCACAGAGTGCAAACAGAGTGCGCATCGCACACAAGTAGGCCAGGGGTTGACACTAAGGTCTCGGAGACACTTGCCCATCGGGCAAGTGCAAGTCAGATTCTACTTGCCCTCAGCTCATGGTCACTTGCCCCCCAAAATATATTGTAAATTTTGCAGATGTAACTCTTGAGAGCGTAAAAATGAAACCAAATGGACCCTTGCGGGTCCATTTGGTTTCATTTTTACGCTCTCAAGAGTTAAAATTCACCATCTTAATTAGCCCAGGTCTACACAACTAGAGAATCTAGAAGATTAGGTCATTTTGATGTCTATGTTAATTTGCCTGTTTTGTTTCCCAAATCCAGCCTGGAATTGTGGATAGCTAGAAAGCAGGGAAAGACACAGAGGCAGAGTGCAATGACTGCCTTCAAGACAAATTTATCTTGTGTTGTTTTATAGTGCACTATGTTGCACACTTGCCCGATCGGGGAACCAGGTAGCAGTCTTCACTTGCCCCACCATTTTTTTTTACTTGCCCCGGGCAAGCGGGCAAGTGTTAAGTGTCAAGCCCTGTAGGCCATGGCCTGTGTGTGAGCGGATCGGGCTAATACTCATGACTTTAGCTGTAAAGGTCTCTTATTCACATCATTACGTCATCACCTAAACCAGCCAATCGGAGCAGCCAGAGGGACGACCGACAATCAATCAATCAATCAATAGCCTATTTATGTTTTATCAGCAGTCGTTGCATTTTGCTTGAACCTTCACTATCTTCCAAATAATAACGCTCATAACCAGCCATGTCTGCTCAGCCGGGGCGACTGACAGAACACAAAGCTATGAATCACCATGCTTTTAGGCTCTTTCATCCTCTATTGGTCTTTGAACATTGATTAACAGCCTGTTGACTCACACTTAGTGCGGGGAACCTGTCCATGTTGCTTTTGAATTCAATGAAAAATAATGGAACTGCATCATGACTCAGCATTGGCATAACGACGAATCTTCATTTGTTATGCTCATGATCACCATCGTTTGTCATCTTGTCACGACAAGAAGATGACACTGATGGTGATGCCTATAGCAGGGCCAAAATCCAACACAAAATTCCGAAATCGTTTCTATCAGAGGCAATCTGCGGAAGGTGATGGTCCGTGGTGGCACCTTGCCAGTCGAATGCGCGAAGGCTCGGCCCAGATAATACTCGGACCAGCCTAAATGTTGCAACAATCAGGCGTCAGACAACTGAGCTCTCGGGAGAACTGTTGCAGCTTGCCCTAAAAGAGGGACAAAAGGGGGACATTTCCATTTTTTTCCCCTGAGAGTGCACAAATCCATTTTACACGCTTAGTAGGAAAACAAGTAAAATCATTACCAGCAATGGCGTAACTCTGTCCCCTGGCAACGTGGCGGCATTGGCATTGCCGGCCAGCAACGGCGATTTTTGCATCCGGTTTACTCGACCTTGCTTTGAGGCAGATTCTGAAGATACGGGGTCATGAACGGCATAAACAAAGTCAACTAGCCCTGCCCATGTGCCTGGCACACACCACTGACTGAGTGGCACACACCTGTGATTGTCACACACCTGCTACTTGAAATTCACTTGAAATTCAAAACAAGAGTGAATGCCATCAGAACAACATTTCAATTAGGTCAGTGGTTTTCCTTTTTTGACACCAGGGACCGCCATTTATTCAGAATGTGAGCCATGGACCACCATTTTGATGACATTAATTTAGCCCCAAAGACCTAAAACTAAAGAATTCTTTTGGTTTTGTTCACAATTCCAGGCTGGATTTTGCAAACAAAACAGTGTAGACTTCTTAATTAAATAGTGCTAATTCAGATTATGAATATTTTAACTCTTGAGAGTGTGAAAATGAAACCAAATGGACCCGCAAGGATCCATTTGGTTTTATTTTTACACTCTCAGGAGTTACATCTGGTTAACCAACTTAGCTGGGGACCACCTGGAACCCTCTCAAGGACCACTGGTGGTCCCCGGACCACCTTTTGAAAACTCCTGATTTAGGTGATTTCACTTCAAATATCTCGTTTTTATTTTTTGTTGTACGTGCTGTTCACACACACACACACACACACACACACACACACACACACACACACACACACACACACACACACACACACACACACACACACACACACACACACACACACACACACACTGTAGAGTGTGTGCATGTGCATATCTTGTTACCGGGGTATACCATTCTTTTCCCCCAAATCACTGAATGTCCTTCTAAGGCTACAGAACAACCAGGTGGTACTGAACAACACTAAGCCTAATCATGTGTTTACTAGCATCAAAAAGATTTTCACCTGCAACGGAAATGAGATTCTGTGCTTTGATTTCCCTTTCGATCTGATCTTTTCCATCACAGACGACGAGAAAACGGTCACAATCATATACCTGATTCAGCCAGGCTGGCCTCTGGTTCACCGTGAATACTAATGGATTTAGATTTAGAAGATGAAAGCTATGTGCTAAAAACACACACACACACACACACACACACACACACACACACACACACACACACACACACACACACACACACACACACACACACACACACACACACACACACCACACACACACACACACACACACACAAATTCTCTCTCTCTCTCCTCTCCATTTTTGTCCTCTTCTCTCCCCTATACTCCTCTCCTCTCTTCCTTCACTCTTCCTCTCCTTTCCCCTATACTCCACTCCCCTCCTCTTCCCCTGCTCCCTCTACAAGTCATGTTAGCAGGGCAGATTGTGGGGAAACTGGAGAAATCTGACAGCTGTGAGAAACTCCCTGCGAGACCCCGCGTTGGTCAGTGTGTATGTGTGTCCACCACTATTAGAAGGCTATAGCTGATGAAACCGAAAATGGCAAGCGTGATCTGGGTATGTGTGCAGTGCATGTGCAATCATGTCTATTTTAGTCCAGACAAGCTTTGATCCATTGTCGAGAGACGGAGAGAGAGAGAGGGAGAGGGAGAGGAAGGGGGGCATTGACATTGAGATGGTATAATTGATTACAAGTCCTTGTTTTTCAGACAGCGCATCAGAGCCAACAACAACAAACAACAGCAGCACTTTACTGGTGCGGTCGCCCCCCCTTTTTGCATCTTGCTCCTGCAAAAAAGTGAACGGTCGCCCTGGAGTTTCGGAATGTGAAGATATCTCGCCCCATGTTTATTTTACCATCATAGGCTTCATGGCTTGCTGGTTGGCCTAGACCTTGTTTTAAAGGAGAATTCCACACCAAAACACATTGGGGGCATCAAATTAATATACCTTGATTCCTGTGACATGATACATAATGTCCTTGATTTTTGTCACATACTGTATAGCTCCCTTTACTACATTTCACCCAGAGGTCCCCCTCCCCCAATGCAGTTTGCATTTGCGCAGGTTGTCTTTATTCTAATGTGGGTATTTTAGTAGCTCCAAACATGTTTTTCACACATAATATCAAACCACACAAGATAATTGGACCACTATATGATTTTTAACTCAGCCGGCACCCGTGTGATACGGGTTTCAAACGGAGTGATTGGAGAGGAGAGTGGCAGAGGGGAGGGGAGGAGATGAGGAATAGATTACCTCTGGGATTACAAGTAAAGGCTTCCCCAGAGTGATGTAAAACTCAAGCGTGAGTGTCAGTATACTATTAAAATGTGATGTGTGGAGAAAAAAAAGTCTTACAAAAATACCCACATTAGAATAAAGACAACATGCGCCGATGCAAACTGCATTGGGGGGAGGGGGACCTCATGGTGAAATGTAGAAAAGGGGGCACTTGTGACAAAAATCAAGGACATTATGTATCATGTCACAGGAATCAAGGTACAACCCCAATTCCGTTGAAATTGGGACGTTGTGTAAAATGTAAATAAAAACAGAATGCATTGATTTGCAAATCGTTTTCAACCTCTATTCAGTTGAATACACCACAAAGACAATATATTTAATGTTCAAACTGATAAACTTTATTGTTTTTTGAAATTATACAATCTTTTGTAAATTGATCCCTGCAACACGTACCAAAAAAGTTGGGACGGGGGCAACAAAAGACTGGGAAAGGTCATGAATGCACAAATAACGCCTGTTTGGAACATTCCACAGGTAAACAGGTTAATCTTAAACAGTTTAATATCGTGATTGGGTATAACAGGACCATCCCAGTCGTTCACAATCAAAGATGGGGCGAGGTTCACCACTTTGTGAATAATTCTGGGAGAAAATCATCCAACTGTTTAAAAACAATGTTTCTCAACATTCAATTGCAAGGAATTTGGTGATTTCATCATCTACAGTCCATAATATAATCAAAACGTTCAAAGAATCTGAAGAACTTGCTATACTAAAGCGACAAGGCTGAAAACCAACACTGAACACTTGTGACCTTTGATCCCTCAGGTGGCTCTGCATTAAAAACTGACGTCATTGTGTAAAGGATATTACTGTGAGGACTCAGGAACACTCAGAAAACCATTGTCAGTTTACATAATTTGTCGCTACACACTGCGATTGCAAGTTAAAACTCTACCATCGAAAAGCAAAGCCATACATCCGAAAGGTTGGTTTGAAAAACAACCAGAAATGCCTTCTCTGGGTCCACTATCATTAGAAATGTGGACTCATCAGACCACAGCACACTTTTCCACTTTGTGTCTAACCATTTCAAATGATATTGTACCCAGAGAAGGCATTTCTGGTTGTTTTTCTGGTTGTTTTTTCAAACCAACCTTTCTGATGTATGGCTTTGCTTTGCATGGTAGAGTTTTAACTTGCAATCGCAGGTGTAGCGACAAATTATGTAAACTGACAATGGTTTTCTGAGTGTTCCTGAGTCCTCACAGTAATATCCTTTACACAATGATGTCAGTTTTTAATGCAGAGCCACCTGAGGGATCAAAGGTCACAAGTGTTTGGTGTTGGTTTTCGGCCTTGTCGCTTTAGTATAGCAAGTTCTTCAGATTCTTTGAATGTTTTGATTATATTATGGACTGTAGATGATGAAATCACCAAATTCCTTGCAATTGAATGTTGAGAAACATTGTCTTTAAACCGTTGGATGATTTTCTCACAGAATTGTTCACAAAGTGGTGAACCTCGCCCCATCTTAGATTGTGAACGACTGGGATGGTCCTGTTATACCCAATCACGATATTAAACTGTTTAAGATAAATCTGTTTACCTGTGGAATGTTCCAAATAGGCGTTATTTGTGCATTCATCATCTTTCCCAGTCTTTTGTTGCCCCCGTCCCAACTTTTTTGGTACGTGTTGCAGGGATCAATTTACAAAAGATTGTATAATTTCAAAAAACAATAAGGTTTATCAGTTTGAACATTAAATATATTGTCTTTGTGGTGTATTCAACTGAATAGAGGTTGAAAACGATTTGCAAATCAATGCATTCTGTTTTTATTTACATTTTACACAACGTCCCAATTTCAACGGAATTGGGGTTGTAGATTGATGCTCAATGTGTTCTGGTGTGGAACTATCCTTTAAGCCCTGTGATGTGTTGGTTATGTTGAGGCTGAGGGTTGGAGGAGGCTAGTCGTTTTAGCAGAAATTGACAATAATGACAGGATTAAAGGGCTTTACAGTCGGCGAGTGATCAATCGCACCTTCTAGGTAATTTTCACTGCATGGGACCGGCGTTTGTGCTCAGAAAACCCAGTGTGATAAAACAAGCGGCACCGGGCGTTATCGTATCCCAGTGCGATTTATTTTAGACCTCAATCCTGTGAGCTTTTCTTTTTCTTTTTTATATATAGAATACATGAAGGCTCGGCCCAAATAATGCTCTGACCAGTTGAAAAGTTGAGGGGCCAGAAAACTGAGCTCTCGAGAGGGCTGTTGCAAGCTGAAAGAGGGACATTTCCATTTTTTCCTGAGAGTGTACACTCGTGAAAAAAAGAGCCAAAAACAAAACATCATAAATAGCCTACGGTGAGACACAACCTGCTGCCATTGGGCTGATCCCATATAAAGTGAACAGAGTTTGCGACAGCAGTAACCCTGTCTATGACAGGGCCGAGTATTATTATTTGGGCCGAGCCTTATCTATCTAACTAAACTAACTCTGGGGCGTCGGACTGCACGGTTGGAGGCCAAATAAATGGAAAAGGCAAGAGGCGAGTCGTCTGGTATTTGCTGCTGCCTGGCTGCCTGCCTGCGTGTTGTAACAAAACCTCTGGCGAGTGGACCACCTACCTAAACCAGACTCTAGCGGCTGCCTGGCATTTACTGTAACTGACAATCACACGCTACACTACAGCCTACTCTGTGTGTGTGTGTGTGTGTGTGTGTGTGTGTGTGTGTGTGTGTGTGTGTGTGTGTGTGTGTGTGTGTGTGTGTGTGTGTGTGTGTGTGTGTGTGTGTGTGTGTGTGTGTGTGTGTGTGTGCGTGCGTGCGTGCGTGTCGTGCATCTTCCATGCACGTGCAGTTATCTGCGTGAAAATCATAAACGTAGGCTACTAATCGACACGAGTCTCACTCTGCCTGCAGTCTGTAAATACAATTAAACTGAGTGAGTGCTGCTGCTGCCGGTGTGTGTGTGGTGTGTATGTGTGCGTGGGCGCGTTGTGGTCGCGTGTGTTGGTGTGTGTGCAGTGCTGCTCGGAACGGATGCACTCAAATCTCTCTCTCTCTGTCTCTCTCTCTCCACCAGTATTGCCAACTGTCAAAATCCAAAATGCACTAGTGGCCCCTTACAAAATGCACTAGAGCAGGGGGTTTCAACCATTTTCATCAGGGCCCACTATTTATTCTGCATTTTAGCCACGGAGGACCACCGTTTGATGTTGAGATTAGTCTCTCAGCCTAATTTAGGAGAAATAACTGACAAAATGTTGGTCAAAATAGCAATTCTACATTTTCTAAATGTGTAGATTCTTGAAAATTAGGTAATTCAGGTGGTTAAATATGATTTAACTCTCGAGTTACAGCTCTATGAGGGTCCATTTGGTTACCAATGGTCCTTAGTAGGAAGGAAGGAGGACTCTATCATTGGAGGAAAAAAATGTGTAGTTTTATCTCTGGCGCCTGTCAACCAATTTCACCCCAACTCACCAGGAAAAAAAAGCATCAGATTTTCCGACAGGAGTTTTTTCCCACTAATTTTGGCGCTATAGGGGGGGTCTGGAAAAAAAAGCTAAATATAGCGACAAATGCGCCAAGTTGGCAACACTGCTCTCCACCCCCCCGCCGCCCGTCCTCCTCCTCCTTCTCATCTGCTTCCTACCTGATTCAAATCCGCTCCGACGCTATGCGCATGGCTGTCTCTCTCTCTCCCTCTCTCTCTCTCTCTCTGCATGCAATAAGGCGACAATCTGACTGACCGCTCGTTACCGTAACGATCCGTCTGTCTGTCCTGTGTGTGCGTGTGTGTGTGTCCGCCCTCCCGCTGGCCAACAACACAAGCAACAAGGCGAGTGCTGCTGCTGCTGACTGGGGAACCGAACGGAGGATCGCGGGAGCCTCAACACCAGTCAGCACCACCACCAGAGCGATCCGCTCCGCAGAGGCAGAGGTAGCGGAGGAGACCCGGATCCGACAGACAGGAGGAGGTATACAGGAGCTCCGGTAGGGAGGAGGGAGACACCACCACCACCACACCACACCGCTGTTCCAACCACCTGAACCCGCCGCGGAGCCAGGGGATCATCAGCCTGCCAGCGAAGAGGAGAAGGAGGAGGAGGAGTGGTGGTAGTAAGTAGTAGTAGTAGGAGGGGGTAAATAGCCTATTAATAATAATCCACGTTTGATATGATCGGGTTCATGCAGTGTGTGTGTGTGTGTGTGTGTGTGTGTGTGTGTGTGTGTGTGTGTGTGTGTGTGTGTGTGTGTGTGTGTGTGTGTGTGTGCGCGCGCGCACTGCGATCAAGGAGCCGGTTCGTTTGTTTAGTGACAAATGTCACCCCTCTGTGTGTCTGTCTACAGGGGCGTTTTTTGCCATTAGGCAGACTAGACAGTTGCCTAGGGCGCCATGAGGAGAGGGGAGTGGGGGGGGGGCGACCATGAGGAGATTTTCCCTGGAGGGGCTCCAGGGAAAGTCTTGCCTGCTCCAAGTTGCTTAGAAACGCCACTGTATGTCTGTCTGGTGATCCACCGCTGCTGCTGTTGTTTATGGCCCCGGTGATGTGCATGATCGTGCATGCTTTTCCAATAACCAATAACACCCGGCTGCGGTGTAGTGCATGCAGCGTGCATGCATATCATGATGTGTGTGTGTGGCCGTGGACTAGGAGAGAGAGAGAGAGAGAGAGAGAGAGAGAGAGAGAGAGAGAGAGAGACTAGGAGAGAGAGTGATCTACTACTCTACGGGCCATAAAACAGAATTGTATGTATGGCCAACTATTTAAAAGCTTGTTTCGCTATTACACGCACGTCGCACGGTGACGGCACGCCGATGCATGCA
The DNA here is from genome assembly GCA_039105355.1 of Benthosema pterotum. Lineage (NCBI taxonomy): Eukaryota > Metazoa > Chordata > Actinopteri > Myctophiformes > Myctophidae > Benthosema > Benthosema pterotum. The sequence continues at coordinate 30,557,349 of CM076986.1, forward strand.
TTGATATACTGTGTACGTTCGGTCGGTTCACAACGCAGACATTTGAAGGGGAACTCCACCCATTTTCAACATTTTAATGTCATTAATACACCTTAGAGATGTTGTGTGTGTGTGTGTGTGTGTGGACAGTTCCCCCCAATTTCCTAAAAATGGAGGTCTGAAAAATCTGATGACAGCATCAAGATGTATTTCACCATGTTAATGATATTTCTTTCAGAGACCTTTTTTCCTGAGAGGGTACAAATTGAACCAAATGGACCCACTAGGGTCCATTTGGTTCACATTTGTACCCTCTCAGGAATTTTTTGAAAATGGGTGGAATTCCCCTTTAAAGACGCCCACACACATTGTTGGTCTCTCTCTCTCTCTCTGTCTACAGGGTTCAAATGATGAAACACTATTAACACTATGCTACTAACAAAAACGGAGATTTGTTGTGATCAAAGCGTGTCGCGACAGCCTGTTGTGCTGCAGGGATGTGCAGAGTGTGAGTGCGGGGCAGGGGCTGGTTAAGGGAGAAAAAAATCACACCACGGTGTGAACTGAGTGGTGCTGTGTGTGTACTCCTGTTGGTGAAACAAGTGAGAGGTGTATAGGCCTATGTATAGCGAGGAGGTGTACATAGTGACAAAGGGACAGGCCTTTGGCGCATGGAGAGCTTGCAGATCAGCTCTTTTGGGGTGCAGCCGAGTAACCTTTTACTCGCTTTGTTCAACAAGTTCTGAAGAATTGAACAAACAATCCTGAATGTCGGTGTGTGCATTCTGCACGTCCCTGGTTGTGCTTCTTGTTGCAATGCAAATAGAAAGATAGAAGGTTTACAACAGTATAGCAGTCAAATAGATCAGGAGTTTTCAGGTGATCCATGGACGACTGGTGGCCTGTGAAGGTGTGTCATGTGGACCCTGAACATGCATTTATTAATGTAGCACAATATTTACAGTATTTTCTCTCATAGGAGTGTTGTAAACCTTTCCATGGAAGGTCAATGTCAATGTTGTCAGTTACTGGGAAGTCTTGACCTCAAATTCTGACTGAAATTCAGACAGAAAATGACTGTCTGAGTTCTGAAATTCTACAGAAAGAGAGAACGCAATTGCCATCATACTTAGGAAATGTGTACATGTCATTTGTTGATGACATCAGTACTTTGGTCTAGTGGGTAAGATGTTGGACTATCACGTGGGAGACCCAAGTTCGAATCTCGGGCGTTACACATGTACCAACATCAATTCTGGGGCCAGAGATTCTCTAAAAAGACTAAAGCAAATTGTGGTCCGTCCGTGCACTCAAATACTCAAATGGACCTCGATTATTATGAAACGTGTTGAAAACCAATGATCTCTAGTCATTTAACTGTCATGCACCCTATCATCACCATATCACAATAACAATCATAGCTTTGGCGATGTCACATCCGTCATAATCATGGTCTCATCGTAACGATTGCCATCGTCGTTATCGTCATTAATGACTCGAGTATGACACTTTTAAACCATTTTCGAGATGTTCTAAATTGTATTGAAGAATAGCAGGCGTTCACGGCTCATAGCGCGCCACTCCTGTGGCCTGCTATTTTGGTGGAAATCGTGAAAATGCACTGTTTTTCAGGGCTGTGTCGCCCACTCCCCCCACCCTGGCACATGCCTAGATTTCTCAGTTGGGGTGTTTGATGGCGGCGTGGTCGTTCGAGGGGAAGTGCGAACAAGAAGCTATAGTGTCGCCCATACGTAAAAAGACAGAAGTTGTTGAAGATGGACTGATGCAACAGCTACTTCCCCTCCACTTGTGGTAAACACAACACTGCAAGCTGCTAGGCTATAGGTTTTGTTTTGTGCTTTACTTGTGGCGATACTTATCCTCAGTGGTAACTTATAACAACGAAGCTTGCATGGCAGGGGTGGATCTAGGCATAGGCGTGGGGGGCAATGCTCCCCCTAAATGCCCAGACTGCCCCACCAAACATGATGGCATGCAAAACAACCCAAGATATTTCCAATTAAATTCTATTCTATTTAAAATGATTTGAAACACTACTACTGCTACTAACTAACTACAGCTGTGTCGCCACTAAACCAACAGCATTTCATAATTGAAAACAGAAAACTCTCTGAGTCAGACCTTTAGCTTTTTGCATGCTGCGTGTCTGTTGCAACTTCAACAACTGATGTTATTATTGATGCTTTACTTGCCTAATAAAAGTCCTGTAACCGGAAATGGTATGGGTGCGGCTTCAATGAAGTCATCCGCATACCTTTTTCTCCTGCCCCCCAATTGGGAAATGTTACATCGGCCCCGGGAAAACCAAGTCATGTTATCACCGTCATATGCTCACTACAGCATAGGGTTATGTTTTTGGCATAAGAGGCTGCTTTTTACGTTATTTATCTCAGCCTTCTTTGCTAGATCTGGGGTCTTTTTTTTGCAAGAGAGGGACTCCTATAGCTCATCAGGGAGAGAGAGAGGAAGCAGAGTCCCCCACCACCATGTGTACACTATTATACGATATTTGTAGTGTATCTAATAGGGTTGCGGATTAAGCATTTTCCGGGAATTTCATAGATAGCTTCATAGTAGTTTAGCAGTAGGTTGATGGTTTGTTTGTTGACACAGTATCCATTCGATAACATGTCGGATTCATGTTAGTGTTAGTTAAGGAGTGCATCTTAGGATATACAGTATCAATAGTAAACCTCACCTCTTTGTCTTGAGATTGTGTGAGATTGGAGTTGTCTCATTCTTCCTGTTAACTCAGAAAAGGGTGGAAGTGGTTTTAAAGTTAGCTTTTTTACAATGAGAGACAGACAGCCAGCAAGCATTAATAACATTTTTCATTTCACCCACAAAATAGAACCTTGCACATTGAACTGTGTTTTAATCCTTAAAAAAGACTTTGGTGAGTTGATTTGATTCAACTGGCACCTCTCTGGGTCCATCCTCAAGAGTTGTTCTTGAGGATGCACTTGGGTAGCGCTGTCACCTCACAGCTAGAAAGTCCCGGATTAGATTCCTGCCAGGGACACTTACCGTGATTTCCGGACTATAAGCTGCTACTTTTTTCACATGCTTTTGACCCTGCGGCTTATACAACGTTGCGGCCAATCTATGGATTTTCCAGGTTCCAGGTGGGCTCCGCAGACTAAATGAGAAAGTTGGTTAACCAGATGTAACTCTTTGAGAGCGTAAAAATGAAACCAAATGGACCCTAGCGGGTCCATTTGGTTTCATGTTTACGCTCTCAAGAGTTATGATATTCACCATCTAAATTAGCACCACTTAATTAGTAAGTCATAAGTCATGTTCATTTTGGTCTAATACTTTTTTTTTCAATAATATTTTTATTGATTTTGCATTTTAGAGACAGACAAACAGAAAAAGACGCAGACAGCTCAGCTCAGACACTTTGTGGGATTACGGGCACAAATATATACACAGATACATATAATTAGCCATAAAACAAGAACAATATATACAATATGGACACAGTTGATGCTTAACAAAAGGGTGAACATTCTGAACAACTACCCAGAGAATTACAAAAAATAAACCAAATAGAGAAAGAAAAAAAAATACACAAAATGATTTCCCTAAAAAAAACAAAACAAAAAAAAAAAACAAGAAATACTATACATCAAGGTTAGTGGTATCACTTCTATTTTGGTCTAATCTTGATGTTTTGCCTCTTTTGTTTGTGAAAATCCATCCTGGAATTGTGAACAAAACCAGTAGAAATCTTTAGTTAAATTGTGAAACAGTTGAAAACCACTGCTCTAACATGAAGCACCTGACTATATATATTTGCCCCAGATTTAGCTGGTGCGGCTTATATTCAGGTGCGGCTTATAATCCGGAAATTACGGTATAAGGGCTATGTTCCCCCTCTGCAGGGTTTGGTGAAAGGACCTTTAGCCACCCTTTTGCGGCAGAGTTTAGTCACTGTACAATGCCAATCAAAACACTTTAGCAACTGTTGCTATGAAGGTCAAGCTTCCCCTAGTCAAGCTTTCCACTTCTAGCATGTCTATTGGACAAGGCTGTGTTGGGGAGGGACTTAGTGAAGGGCTAATTGAGACCCACCGTCCTTGGTCTTCATTACGCATGGAGAAGAATTCCACCCCATAAGGCTTTCTTACCTTTATTTTACAGTTGATTTCCATCTCTCCAAAATGCAATTTCTTGCTATATATCGTCTCTCCACCCTATCAATAGTGTGTTGACACCCACACTTTCACTTTCGGTTCAGCAGTGGTACAGCTGTCTCAAAACGTGGGGGGTTGTATGGCTGAACCACCGCTGAACCGAAAGGGAAAGTGACAGTGTGAGTGTCTGGAATAACGAGTTCCTTCCACACGCTACTATACTTCCTACTAGGGGAAACCCCCTCGCTGTCAGGTGATAAGAAGCATCCTGCTCACTCATCACGCAATGAAGGAAGCATGAGATAATTTGCGAGGCACTCCCCAGGTCGGAGGAGAGTAATAGTATAGCACCCAGGATTATAAGTTTTCGTCAATTGGCATCGCATGGGGTCCAAAAATGGGTTACAAAAACATGGGACTAAACATGGAAAGGATTTATTTTTTTAATGAGCTCCATGTAGTGGAAAAAGGGACCAAAATGGACCTGTGTGAGTATTAATAGTCATAATTGGAGTTGAATTAACACGCACCGACGCATACTCACCCACACAGTGGTTCACACATTAACCCATTTAGGCGGGATGCCGTTTGATGTGATTAGAATTAATCTTGTACCATAGCTGTTGGGAAAAAATAGCAGATCTACAAGCCCATAGCGCGCCACATAGCTTGTAGATCTCCTATTAAAAAAAATGTTCAAATGTAGCGTAATTCTTTAAATATTGTGTCACAGCGAATGTTAAATACTTACTCTACCAGCGTTTTTTGATTTTTGTACTGCCAGCGATTTTCACATGAACGTCATATTTTTCATATTTCTGTCTATGTTTCCGGTCGGACATTTTAGATCGGCACACAGGATCTTACTTCCGGTCCGTCTCTTATTTGGGTCCCTCAGCTGGCATGAGGATGCTAGCGCTGCTAGCACCACTCGCATCAGGATCGCATCAAACGATAGCGCTACTAGTTGAAGATTACTGTAGATCACAGGTTTTCAACCAGTGGTCCGGGGACCACCAGTGGTCCTTGATTGGGTTCCAGGTGGTCCTCAGCTAAGTTGGTTAACCAGAGAGGTTAACCAGAGAACATAAAATTGAAACCAAATGGACCCTTGCGGGTCCATTTGGTTCCATTTTTACACTCTCAAGAGTTAAAATATTTATATCTGAATATATATCTGAATTGGCCATTTTTGAATGTATGTTTTGCTTGTTTTGTTTCCCAAATCCAGTCTGGAATTGTGGACAAAATCAAAATAAATCTTTAGATTTGGGGTCTGTGGGGATAAAATATCCTCTAATGGTGGTCCGTGGCTCAAATCCTGAATAAATGGTGGTCCCTGGGATGAAAAAGGTTGAAAACCCCTGCTGTAGATCTTTGGCAATGGCAGCGGTCATGACTCTGTTCATAAGCGTCTATGGCAATCGCAGGAAAATGAAAATCACAGAAAACTTGTTTGTTTTTCTTGTGGAGGGGTCCCTGGAACTATATTTTAACCCAATTATTTTGCTTGTGGAGGGATCCTTGGAACTATATTTTCAGCTGGAGGGGGGTTTGACATCCACATACAGATGATTTTGGGGGGGGGGGTCCCTGACTTGAAATATTGAGGACTACTGACATAGATAGAGGATTTTTTTTCCAGAAAACTGTCATGGACATTTTGTAGAATCAGTTCTCATGTCAAAACCAACCCCCCCAAAAAACCCTCACATTACTTACTCTTTGTTTCTCGTTCTAATACATTATTCATCCTTTCCTGTTTCTTTTCCAGAAACCAGCCCTTATAGAGGGATCATCCACGACTAGAGAGGGACAGAATCCAGCCTGCATAGTAGAGAGATCAACCAAGAGAAGAGAGGAACAGATCGATCCGACAGAGAGAAGGTACAGCCAGCTCACAGGCGCGTGCATGACTGTTTCTCCTCTTCCTTTTTTCCTCTCTCTCTCTCTCTCTCTCTCTCTCTCTCTCTCTCTCTCTCTCTCTCTCTCTCTCTCGCACATGCACACACACACACACACCATTATCTCAGGTAACAGGAAGGCTCGGCCCAAATAACACTCGGTATAGACAGAGTTACGCTGTCGCAAACTCTGTTCACTTCATAAAAAAAATCCTCTCTGTCGCCAACCTTTCTGACCAGGAAGGAACCATCTGGTCGGGGTTGAACCGTCTTGGTGGCCCAGGAGAACCGTCGTCTGACCAGGAAGAAGAAGCATCATGGCGTCCAAACTGAACCCCAACGTTCTGTACGTGTCCAAGCCCACTGACGGCGCCCAGCAGGACGCCGACAGGACTCACATCGTACGTACTCTGCTCTTAATAAATAAGTATAATTGTATTAACTATTGTTATTGTTCTTTAGTGTTGTAGTTCTCGAAACCTCGTCTCTTCCCGAGACCAGTCTTGGTCTTGCCGCTCTGCATCATTTGTCTCGTGGTGTTGTCTTGGTCTTGCTCTCAATTTTTCTTGGTCTTGTCACGACCGCAGAACATTCGCCACCGAGACGTAAAAATAAAACCAAATGGACCCTTGCGGTTCCATTTGGTTTCATTTTTACACTCTCAAGAGTTAACATTCATCATCTGAATTAGCCATTTTGGAATGTACTGTATGTTTTGCTTGTTTTGTTTCCAAAAATCCAGCCTGGATGGAATTGTGGACAGAAAGCAAAATAAATCTAAAGATTCTGGGTCTGTGGGGCTAAAATATACTCAAATGCTGGTCCTCCGTGGCTCAAATCCTGAATAAATGGTGGTCCCCGAGATGAAAAAGGTTGAAAACCCCTGATTTAGAGTAATGCAAATATTCCCGTTCACCCTCTCTCTCTCTGTCACAGGAGGTGGAGGAGTCTTCAGACAGTGACGGCGAGCAGGAGGAGACCAGAGGAGACCATAAGCTGATCCGCAAGGTGTCCACGTCGGGACAGATCCGCGCCAAGGTAGGACAGACTGTGTGTGTGTGTGTGTGTGTGTGTGTGTGTGTGTGTGTGTGCGTGTGCGTGTGCGTGTGCGTGTGCGTGTGCGTGTGCGTGTGCGTGTGCGTGTGCGTGTGCGTGTGCGTGTGCGTGCGCGTGCGCGTGCGTGTGCGTGTGTGTGTGTGCGCGGTCGCACATGCATGCGTGTTGTGTGCACGGCCTTGTGCGTGTTAGTTTGTGGAAAGTCGTTGTGCACAACGCAAACTGAAATCTTGAGATTTTGCTTACGGCAAGGTAGGGCAAGAACCGATGTAGGGCGTGTGCGTGTGCGTGTGCGTGTGCGTGCGTGCGTGTGTGTGTGTGTGTGTGTGTGTGTGTTCGGCCAGCTGATAAGATATTTGGGCCAAAGCAGGATGGAGAGAATGGGAGAGACACTGTGTGCGTGCGTGTGCATGCACGTGTGCATGAGAGCTAGGGTTCTGCTGTGGGGGTGAGTTTTACTGCATTTTCGAACCACAGCGCGTGTATTTTTGAGCGTGGGTGGTCTGACTATGACCTTTGAACTTGGCAGTGTTGATGTTACACTTGCTGCTGCTGCTGGGTCAATGACCTCTCTGTCTCTCTATCTCCCTCTCTCTCTTTTATACCTCTGTTCTTATCTGACCTTTGACCCCTGCGCCTCAGGGGCGGATCTAGGCATGGGCATGGGGGGGCAATGTCCCCCTAAATGCCCTGACTGCCCTGGCTGCTCCAAACACGATGGCATGCAAAACAACCCAAGATATTTCAAATGAAAGTGCATATATTTAAAAATGATTTGAACCACTACTACTGCTACTAGATAACTGCAATTGTGACACCACCACACTAAACCATTACCATTTCATCATTGACAACAGAAAACTCTCTGAGTCAGACCTTTAGCTTTATGCATGCTGCGTGTCTGTTGCAACTTCAACAACCACGGATGTTATGAGGCTTTACTTGACTAATAAAAGTCATGTAACTGAAAATAGTATGGGTGCGTCTTCGCCCCCATACCATTTTCTCCGACCCCCTCCCCCAAATTAGGAAATGTTAGATCCGCCCCTGCTGAGCCTTTGTGTCTATAATCAACCTCTTATCAGTCGGTCAATCAATCAGTGCCGGCCGGGTTCTTTGATCCATACATTTTTTTTGGGACCAATCGAGGACAAGGTGATATACATTGCTTCCTGGCATTGACTCAGCCGGTTGGTGTTTCTTTTTTACTGTAAAGCGACATGTGATATGGGTGGTTTTAATGGCGTCCCCTTACTTACTGGAACAAAAAGAGAGAGTGTGTGTGTGCGTGAGGGAGAGTGATAATGTGTACGCTCATACATGTACATGCAATCCGAATGCATAGGCGTACGACACACACATAGCACAAATTAAAATGTGTGTGTGGGGATTGAGTTAATGCGTGCGTACACAACAAACACACACTTAGTAATATGAAACGGATACTACATAATGATTATTACCCAGCCTAATATGAATACATTGCGTACTGTTTTCGTGTCGTTCAGAGTCATGCCTCCTGGACTGAGGCTCTGCATCGTATTTCGATCATTATGTACAACAATTCGTTTAGAGGAAGCAATCCCGTAGGTTGACTTATTTCTGTTTGGCTTCCTTTAGACGATGCAGAAGCAAATGTAATATAACAGCAAACTGACAGAAACACAGCAAACAATGGTACGGAATAGAGAGTGCAAATAAAAAGAGCAAACAAGAAATGGAAAAGGAGAATCACATGTTTCCCTTGTAGTGGGAAAGATAGGTGATGTACAGGTATACCTTTTTTCACAGTCTGCGTTCCATAAATATACCACCAAAAATAGTTTAATCAGCTGTTTTGTTCTCCCAGAGTGCAGCTGAATGTGCTGCTAGGGTAGTCACTTCCGTGGGACATTTGTGATCATAGTGGTAACTGGCTTCGTCTCCCCTTAAAAAAATATTTGTTTTAGTGAATATCTTAATTTTTTAGCTATTTTTGTGACAGTACTTTGGTCCTTTGAATATTTTATGATGATATATGGGGTGGCAACAAGGACAATACAAAAGTAAAAGCTAAAATGTTACTTGAAATATGGACATCCAAGGGTTTTGCATGCCCATATTTCAAGTACCGGAATTGATGAAATTGAATTGCGTCAGTGTTGTTAATTTACCGAAACAGGAGGTTACACTAGATTCTCAAGAAAGCTTGCCTGAAGAGTCACTGTGCTCAATAAACAAGACATGACGCATCTTTTAATTGGCAGCTGCTGTATTATTTCTGCAGAATTGTTCTATGAAATGTAAATACCTGTGAAGTGAAAGGGAGGCGATCATACCTACTACTACTACTACATAGTAATGAAATGAAATGTACCTCTGACCTGGGTCATAGAGATGAGGTAGCCAATCGGAAGCCGTGGCGTTGCCCAGAGGCCAGATAGCCAATCAAAGAAAACATCCCAAGGCTCAGAGTACAGACTGAGTTATGACATCTCTGTTCACTTCCATGGAAAGATGTAACATCGGCTGCTTGAAAACTATGGCGTCGCCAATTCCAGTTTGTTACCCCGCAATGTCGCAACCTTTTGGGCAACCTCTTAAACCCTGGGACTATGCAATCTCTCCATCTCTGAAGTTTCCGTGCCGGTTTATTGGGTGCTGCTTTGCAGCTGCCAAAAAGTATGAGAATAGAATGCAGGCAAACAGAGGTGCTCCTCAGCTATAGGTTGAGTCAGTCGGGTTTAAATCAGGGCAATGGTCCCCAGGTTGATTCTCTTAGTCAGGATAGCGGGTCCATTTGGTTCCATTTGTACACTCTCAGAAAAAAGGAAACTCATTAACATGGTGAAACACATCTTGATGATGTCATCAAGATGTATTTCACCATGCTAATGATTTTTTTTTCAGACTTCCATTTCTAGGAAACACAGAATGGGGAAACTTGTCCACACAACATCTCTATGGTATATTAATGACATAGTAAAATATTGGCGATGAGTGGAATTTCCTCTTTAAGACACATGCATGAACACTTGCATTTGCATGCGCATTTGCGTGCACCTGCGCAACGCACACAGACACGCTATTAAAAGAAGTATAGCATATTGAGAAAGATTGTTTACAATGCCTAATTGTATTCATATAAAATAAATGACAAGACAAAAAACAAAGTCCCACTTTTGCCCCAAAAATATTCTAGATGTGAGAAGTGGGGGGACGCCGCCCCCCCACGTCCCCCCTCCACTACACCCCTGGTCACAAGCGGTAGAAAACCACTGGTTTAGACAAACACACTCACACAGCATACCTCACATGTGAAATACCTACACTGTGTGGTATGCCTAGTTGCCATGGATATACAGTAGGTGCTGCTCAGTGTAGGAGGACAGTGGGCTGAACGGAACTACAGCTGTACAGACTGGCAACCATTTATTTGTTTGTGTGTGTGTGTGTGTGTGTGTGTGTGTGTGTGTGGGGGGGGGGGGGGGGGGCTAAGCGGCTAAACGGCTAAAGGCATGTGGTAACACAGTAGTTCTGAACTCTGCATCAATGTCATTTATTCCGCATACGGACAGTCCACATACGGACAGACCACCACAATGTAACCAGATTTTAGGTGAATAAAACCATTTTTGGGGCAAAAAATAAGAATTTCACGACATGTTATTTAAATGGGACCTGGACTACAATTCCCTTAATCTTTGTAGTCCAGGAAGTAGTGTTGAAGACATCGGAGACGGAGACACTGGGCTCACTGGTAAAAATCTAAACCTTCTAAATCCACGTATTACAGACATAATGACCCCCCAGGAAAGTGTTTTAACTCTTCTAAAAGTCATTAACATATACATTTTTTGCCATAATGGAGTGAAGTGTCCCTTTAGTCAAAACTACACGACATCACAACCCTTAAGTTTGCTTTATTAATCACCGGTTTATCTCCGGTTTATTTAAACATGGAGGGCACAATTCCATGCTGTCGTAATCAAAAAAATAACATCTCTGTAGCAACTACAATAACAACTTTATACATTTTCTATTTGTGTAGAGTGTAGACTCCTTGTCAAGTAATGCAGATATTGAAAGCTTATAATGGAATCAAAATGTTTTCATTTGGTTTCATTTCACACTCAATAGAAACAAATCTAAATATAGTCCAACTTGTTACCAGATCCTCCAACCCTCAAGGACCACTGGTTGAAAACCATTGATCTAGGTCAGGGGTTTTCAACTGGTGGTCCGGGGACCACCAGTGGTCCCTGAGAGGGTTCCAGGTGGTCCCCAGCTAAGTTGGTTAACCAAATAACTCTTGAGAACGTAAGAATGAAACCAAATGGACCCGCAAGGGTCCATTTACACTCTCAAGAATTAAAATATTCATTATCTTAATCAGCCCACAAGTCTACATAACTAGAAGATTAATGGTCATTTTGGTCTGTATGTTTTGTTGTCCAAATCCAGTCTTGTATTGTGGACAAAAGCAAAAGAAATCTTTAGTTTTGGGGTCTGTGGGGCTAAACTGTCCTCAAACGGTGGTCCTTGGCTCAAATTCTGAATAAATGGTGGGCCCTGCTATCAAAAAGGTTGAAAACCACTGATCTAGGTAGATATTGGGCTTGCAGTTGTCAGATGTTGTGGTTGGCCGGTCAAGCGTAAACCCCAGTGTGCATAATGTGCAGCATACCATCAGTGCATGCACAGGTACCAGACCCGTCTGTAGTACAACACACTCATACATACCATCAGTGCATGCACAGGTACCAGACCCGTCTGTAGTACAACACACTCATACAGCACAGTATCTGCATGCTAATTAAAGTTCATATCGTCGCCACTGGACAGAGGAAACCTCTCATCTCCGTTCTATAATCTTCTGTGTGTGTGTTTTTTTTAAATGCAGACTCAGTTGTAATACAGTGCAGGGGTTGACACTAAGTCCACCGAGGCACTTGCCCATCGGGCAAGTGCAAGTCAGGTTCTACTTGCCCTCAGGTCATGGTCACTTGCCCCCCAGGTTCCAGGTGGTCCCCAGTTAAGTTGGTTAACCAGATGTAACTCTTGAGAACGTAAAAATGAAACCAAATGGACCCTTGCGGGTCCATTTGGTTTCATTTTTACACTCTCAAGAGTTAAAATTCATCATCTTAATTAGCCCAGGTCTACACAACTAGAGAATGTGGAAGATTAATGGTCATTTTGATGTGCATGTTAATTTGCCTGTTTTGTTTCCCAAATCAAGCCTGGAATTGTGGACAGCTAGAAAGCAGTGAAAGACACAGAGGCAGAGTGCAATGACTGCCTTCAAATTTATCTTGTGTTGTGTTATAGTGCACTAAGTTGCACACTTGCCCGATCGGGTACCAGGTAGCAGTCTTCACTTGCCCCACCATTTTTTTTTTTACTTGCCCCGGGCAAGCGGGCAAGTGTTAGTGTCAAGCCCTGCAGTGTCACACAAAAAAGCATACATTTTGTTTTCTCTATTTTTTAAAAGATATTATAGTCCTGAAAAGTCTTAAGTGTTTTCAGTACGTTATGAGGTTTCCACGCCGACACGGGCAATATGGAACATGAGCCGTAATAGACTCTCTCTGCCTAGTAACCAAAACACACCCACTCTCTCCCTCTAGCAATTATCCTCCTCCGATGGACGGAGGAGCTGCTTCTCCCCGCCTGCCTGAGCAGGCCCTGATTTATCCTTGGCGCCGGGCCGGGGCTACACCCCGGCGTAGGCCCCCACCCCCCGACATGGGTTCTCAAAGTAGGACTGGCCGTATTTTAGAGCAGGGGTTTTCAACCTTTTTCATCCCAGGGCCCACCATTTATTCAGCATTTGAGCCACGGACCACCATTTGAGGACATTTTAGCCCCACAGACCCCCCCCCCAAACTAAAGATTCAGCCCGATCTCACAGATAGTAGTACACTATGCACGGAATGCCACCTACGGAATTGCATGCATGCACTACTAGTAAGAGCCAAAATCTGTGAATATGTACAGTACTTGGGCGTGGTTTTCACAAACACGTTAGTGGCACTGTCCATGACCATTAATCTTCTAGTTGTGTAGATTAGGACTAATTCACATGAATATTTTAACTCTTGAGAGTGTAAAAATGAAACCAAATGGACCCGCAAGGGTCCATTTGGTTTCATTTTTACGTTCTCAAGAGTTACAACTTAGCTGGGGACCACCTGGAACCCTCTCACGGACCACTGGTGGTCCCCGGACCACCTGTTGAAAACCCGTGTTTTAGAGCAGTGGTTTTCAACCTGTGCTCCAGCGGACTATCAGTGGTCTATCGGTCAGAGAGACTGAACTCAACATCAAATGGTGGTCCGTGGCCAAAATGCATAAAAATAATGGGCCCTGGTATGCAAAATTTTGAAAACCCCTGTTTAGGGAGTTGCAGGGTCTATTCTACCATTTTAAACAAGTAAATTGTAATTATTGTAATCCAATTTCAAGTGAAATTTGTGTTTAGTTATCGGATATTTATGATTGTGGTTAAACCATTGAAAGCTCATCCTGCTCTGCTGCTGTGTGCACTATGCAGCTGCGGTTCCTACACTTTTTAACGTCAAGGACCCCTCCCAGATTGACACCCATCAGCCCGCGGACCCCCATTACAAACAATACGCCAGAGACCCCATAAGAGAAGATTTGAACCGTCTTTTTACGCCATTTAACATTGTGTCCTAGATTTCTAGTTTCTGAATAACATCATATTCAAAGATTTGCACCACGTAAAATAGCAGAGATACAAGCTCATAGCGCGCCACTCGGTGGCGCGCTATGAGCTTGTAGATCTGCTATTTTTCAATAGTTAAAACATAATGCTTAGAGCACCAAAACGCGTTCAGTACACTGAGGGTTAACGGCTTTTCGATTTTATTATTGCAAAATGTTAGGGAATGTTACATGTGAGAGTTACATTTCGTTCTTGTTCAGATTGCTTTGCGGTTTTCTTATCTTTTTCATATCCCAGTACTAAGTATTTGCACAAAGTCTCTCTTCGTCTCATTACTGTGTGTACGTACACAGTTATCAGTAGGAGACCACAGAGGTGCCTTTGTGTCATCCCAGAAGGTGTTTTATGGCCTTGCGTCCCACATTTCTAACTGGCCTCCATGTCCATACTCCCAGGCCTGTCCACGGACTCCCAAGGCCAAGAGTCTGCTCCTCCCCCTCGTCCCTCTCTGCATTTAATAGACATACAATGGAAGCTGTTCCACGGGTCCGTTTGGTTTCCATTCGTACATTCTCTGAGTTACAGACCCTTAAGGGTTCCATTTTGGTTCCTGATTGCCATTTAGCTGGGGACCCCCCCTCCCCTGGGAATACCCTCAAGTGCTCCCATGGGGGTCCCCGGCCCCCACTTTAGGAACCAGTGCACTGTGCAACCAGTGCACAGACAAAGCCTGCAGTGTTTTGGGGTTGTCCAAGAGCACATTCTATTTATAGTAGCCATTTCACGGACTTTACCGTCGTCACAAAGTGCTACAACAATAAAAATCAAAGCATGTCAATAGTAACAGAAGAATCAAGCAAAGAAAACGGGAGCAATCAACAATGGAAAAGTCAATACATAATACATCAATACAGCGCTGTGTCCCAAAGGGCGTAAGTAAGGTCTCAAACGCTAAGGTCATTGTTTTTAGAAGGTCCACAGAGACCCCAGATATCGGGTGATCTGGGAGCTGGTTCCATAGCCTGGGGGGCCAAACTGTAGAAAATGCTCGATCCCCCCCTTTTTTATGAATTTGTTTATTGGATTTTTCACAGAAGCAATAATTACAACCATTTTTACAAAATAAAAACAACGGCTTCTGTTCATAAACCCACGTAATATAAAGACGAATAAAAATTACATTTTCACCCTCCCACCCCCCACCCCACCCCAAAAAATAATAAAGAAAGAAAAAATAATAATTAAAAAAATAAAATAAAATAACAAAAAAAAAAAACATTAATAAGCTATTAAAAGGAAGTTATCACATCCAACAGATAAACTGTTAACTGTCTCAATATTTCGGTACTCTATAGTATCACACCTAAAAGACCTCATCAGTCTCCAGTAAAGAAGTGTTCAGTCGATCGCATTTTTAAGTTTTCACTTTTGTGGTTGTGGAACGACCGGTAAGGGGCTTGGAATGAGGATCTTGAACATCATTGGTTACACAGACAATCAGAACTAGGGATGTCCCAATACCGATACCAAAGTATCGGAACGGCTCTTTTTGTCCCTTTTTTGTATCATATCGGTATCAGCAAATACTGTATGGGTATCGGAAAAGTATCAGTATTGGCACTTATTTGTCATTATCGGGTCACATATTGGCAAATATACCAGTCTAACCAGTGACCAGACACAGGGCTAAGGGGTTGACACCATGGCAGTTAATTAAGATGTTGGGTCATGTGGAGTTTGCTTTGGAGTTTCCCAAATGCACATTTGAGAAAGGAGTATGTTATTCCCAGTTGGTGACTTCATATAAAGGTATTTTTTCTTTTGTATGTTATTATATACAGTATATACTTCTTTGGTATCGATATCGGCTAACACAAAAAATGTGGTATCAGGATCGGATCGGAAATGCAAAAGTGGCATCAGGACATCACTAATCAGAACCTAGTTGGTCACTCCCCTCAGAACCATATTAGATCATGGGTGGGCAATTATTCTTCCCAAGGGGCCACATGAGATACATAAAATATTGTGGAGGGCCAAGACTAAAGGCTGAACTAAAGTCTGCGTAGTATTAATTTAATTTCAAGACAAAAGTAAGAGTAAGACCAAACTTTTTGATACCGGGGCCCTCTATTTACTCAGTATTTGAGCCACAGAGGACATTTGATGACATTTTAGCCCCACAGACGCCAAAACTAAAGATTTCTTTTGTTTTTGTTCACAATTCAAGGCTGGATTTGGGAAACAAAACATGCAAACATAGATAAAAAATGACCATTCTTTTACATTATCTGATTGTGTAGATTTTAGGTAATTCAGATGATGAATATTTTAACTCTTGAGAGTGTAAACATGAAACCAAATGGACCCGCAAGGGTCCATTTGGTTTCATGTTTACATTCTCAAAGAGTTACATCTGGTTAACCAACTCTCCATATTTAACTGAAACTCTCTCAAGGACCACTGGTGGTCCCTGGGCCGGTTAGAGTAAGCCAAAGGGCCGCATTTGGCCCCCGGGCCGCATAATGCCCAGGTATGTATTAGACCCACCACAAATGAAGGAAGGTGTGTTCAATCCCTTAATACAAGTATGAACAAACATACCATTTTCTCCTGCCCCCCCCCCCACTTGGCCCCAAGGGGGGGCCCTAAAATGTCATCTGGCCCGGGGGCCCTCCGTACCTTTTTACCACTGCCACTGCAGCCTCCGCCCTCCCCCCCTCGGAGGGATGCTTGTTAGTGCAACAGGCTGTTAGCGCCTTGTCAGGGAGGTGCTAATTCTTATCCAAACTGACAAAACACGGCACGTCCTCCTCGCCATCACACGGATGCGACTCGCCATGTCGCCTCCGTGCAATATAGTCGCGTCGTCGTCGGTGCGGTGATGATGGCTTGACGACAGGACGGCTATTTTCTGCTGGGTTGATTGACTGTGTCTGCGTGCGTGGGTGTGTGTGTGGTCTCTTCTCCGCTAGTTGCTCCCTGCTAACATTTTAGTCTAGTTTTTATTTGACAAATTAAAGGTAGGGTAAGTGATTTCACAATTGTTTTTTTTTTCTCTGGTAAAACGCTCTATTATAAGGTGTGCAGACCATATATGGATTTCCCCTCCCCCATGTTAGCAGAGGAGCTAATAAAAGTTCCCCAGATTGGAGGGTGAATTTCCTCCAATCAGAATCGAGCAGCAGCAACTACATGATGAATTTCAAATCACTTACCAATGCTTTAAGGTTGTCGCTGGATATTTTTTAAGCATCGTTTCGGTCAACAAAATGAACACTCCCCCCTATCTCTCATTGTCAAAACAAAAAGCACAATACCCAATAGTGTCAAAACCACATAAATCGAGATCAAGACCTAGGGGGGTGGAGACCAAAACAAAAGTGGGACAACCATGGACTTGATCGAGACGAGATCAAGACGAGACTAGCTCCTTGTGGGGTCAAGGACAAGCCAAGACCAAGACCTAGAGGGGTCCAGGCCGAGGATAAAACCGAGAGCGATCTTGACCAAGACCTAGATACCAAGACCCATTTCAACAGATTTCAGAATAGGCGTGTGCTCCATCCATGCCTAAATTGTCTCTGAGACAAAAAAAAAAGTTTTTGCCTCGCATCTTGAGACAAGGCAATGTCTTGAGAACTACAACACTAATACCCGCAATACAGCAATACCAACAAGACTAAAATGATCCACATTCCATCAATCTGATGTCCTTCTCCTATCATAGCAGCTCACAGATCTCGCTGCTATGTTTGCACATTGTTGTACTTCAACCAACCGTCATATCTTCTCTCCTCGGGTGATTGTAATCCATGGGAAGGATATGTCCCTGATGTGTTGGTACAGTGGACAGACGCTCTCTCTCCCTCCCCCCTTCTTTACTGTAAATCCACTCGCTCTGTAATTCAATCGCTCGTGTTGGGCTTAAACGAGCAAGAGTAGTTTTTTACAGATCGGGATCTAGTTAATGGTCAGCTTCGAGCAATGAATCCAACCCACATTGAAGTCGCAATATGAGCCAGTACTGCTGCAATAATATGCAAATCACCGAGGGACCAGTTTAACCACAAGCACCGGCGCTGCGCCTCTAATAATTGGCTTTTCAAACATGGCAGATACACAAGTTCATATTGCAGTTCTGCGTGTGTGAACATTGTTTTGCTAAACTCTTAATTTAGCAAATTTAGCCTTCTGAGGGACGGTGAAGGCCAGTGGTTTTCAAGAGGGTTTTTCAAGAGGAGAGGGTTCCAGTTGGTCCCCAGGCTAAATGAAACCAAATCGCCCCCTGCGGGTCCATTTGGTTTCATGTTTACACTCTCAAGAGTTAAAATATTCACCATCTGAATTAGCCCAAGTCTACACAGCTAGAGAATGTGGAAGATTAATGGTCATTTACGTTTGACTGTTTTGTTTCCCAAAATCCAGCATGGTATTGTGGACAAAAGCAAAAGAAATCTTGAGTTTTGGGGTCTGTGGGGCTAAAAAAAATGTCCCCAAATGATGGTCCGTGGCTGAAATGCTGAATAAATAGTTTGCCCTGGCGTCAAAAAGGTGGAAAACAACTGTGTTAGGATGTTGAAGACCTTTTTTTAATCTCTTCTCTCCCTCTCTTGCTCTCTTTCTCTCTCCCTCTCCCACTCTCTGCCTCTACTTCAGTTACAGGGGCGGATGTAACATTTCCTAGTTGGGGGGGGGGGGGGGGGGCAAGAGAAAATGGTATGCGTGCGACTTCATTGTGCCACGGGCGGTTAAAAATACTTTTTTTGGTTAAAATACTTTTATTAGGCAATTAAGCAATAATAACATCAGTTTTTGTTGAAGTTGCCACAGGCGCTTTTTGCATGTGTTTGGTGGGGCAGTCAGCCCCCCCCCAATGCCCATGCCTAGATCCGCCCCTGCTCAGTTACATAACAATGTTTCTGTGTGTGTGTGTGTGTGTGTGTGTGTGTGTTATCTCCCTGTTTATCTTGTCTCTGTTTGCTGTGCAGAAAAACCAAGCTGTGCGGTGCGTGGGTGGGTGGGTATATACGCTGCCGTGCTCATGCATGCCTGGATGCGGGCATGCATGCGTGGGTGCGTTGGTGCATGCGTGCGTGCATGCATGCGCACCGTGGGATGTTACCACTGATATCCTGCAGTCGAGCACCTAACTCTCTTCTTGCTTTGGGAATGCCGTCGCTGCAATAGATCTGTAAACACGGCCCGCACGCACCCCTTCCTCTATCAGTGGCATGCTGAAATTAAAACAAGATATCCCTGAAGGAATGTAGATGGATACATTACTGCAGGTGCGATTGTATCGGTTTCACCCAATGAACGTGTGTCTGTTTCCCTTGAGAAACAAACAAGTAAGACATTTAAGTATTTAGGTATACTGTATGTTTTGTCATTTAAGAGTTGCATTGATGCAAGATCAAGCACCTTAAGCCAGTTACGATTGAATGATTTTAAAGACCCTGGTTTCAGCCAGATCTACAAGCTCAGTGGCCAGCTTGTAGTTCTGTTGAAAAATTGTTCAGAAACTAGAATCTGATCAGAACACAATGGGTTAAAGACCCTTGTTTCGTCCTGCAGACAGTCCACAACTTTGTTGTTGTCAACAAATCATGAAAACAAAAACATTTGTCGGGCTCAGGGAAAGCGGTGCTAATGTGAGAGGGGGGTTGTGTTGGGTGAGGCAGCGTTTTATCCAATCACAGCACAGCAGTCTCCAGCAGATTCATAATGAGCCAATAGAGTGGAGGTGAGGTGGAGTTAGATTCTGTTTTTAAACAAATCTATTTACAAACATAGTGTTTGTACACACTAAAGTTGCCTCTATTACCTTTAAAGACCTTTTTAATACCAAATTGGCCAAATAGTGGTTAAATATTGTGTAAGAAAGAGGCACTAATTGTAAATAATATAGATAGATGTTCTACAAGCTCCCCAGAGTGCAAGGCATTGACAGCTTTGTTGTAGTACGACTATTTTCACAATATTTATTTGTGGAACAAAGTTAAACTAAAATGTAATAATGTGTCTATGATTGCCCAAATATGGAATCTGTGGCACACTGACTGACTGACTTCCACAGTAAGGGATCACTGTGTTTGCAATGAATATACTGTATCGCTGGTGTCAAAAAATGAAACCTTGTATATATGATTTCATATTTTGTTTTCCCCCTTCCGTACGACACAGAAACCGAGGGAAAGCGAGCAAAACTATAGTCGTGCTGCTTTTCCATTTCCTGAAAAAAACAAAAAAGTATCCACTTAGGACAGCGATGTCCGTTTGTCACACTGTTGTTTTTCTGTCCATTCCTTTTCCTCCAAGCGTCAAAATCTGTGTGGGTGTTAGCCAAGAAATGGAGCCGAGGCCTAGTGTGTGTGTGTGTGTGTGTGTGTGTGTGTGTGCGCGTGCCCGTGTGTGTTTCTGTGTGTGGGATGATGACCATTGAGTTATTGCTTGAGTGTGCACAAAATGTGTGGGATTGTGTGCGCGTGTGTTAAATTATGCCCTTGGCTTGTTGTGATATAACTGCAGTGATTTGGCCAGCGATGGAGATGCTGAGAGAGATATATATGATATACTGTATGATATACTTCATTGTCAGCTCACAATGAAATTTGTCTCGCGACGCTGCGCCCCTGTATGGACCTGCTTGAACATAACGGAATATAAATGTGCATACATTAACACCAAGACAAGAGCAATGACCAGCTTGACCGTTTTCAAACAGGCATGCAGGCCTGCCTGTTTGATTGTTTTATTGTTGTCAGTTATTTGAGAAATCCATGTGATTGACCCAACTATAGCATTCCTATATACAGTATGTTATAGTTCGCAAATATCATATTTTCCGCACTATTAAGGCGCACCGGATTATAAGGCGCACCTTCAATCAATAGCCTCTTTGGGAAATGTTTTCATATATAATGTGCATCGGATTGTAAGGCGCATAGAATAGAAGCTACTGCAGTCAACGTAGAATAGAAGCTACTGTGTGTGTGTGTGTGTGTGTGTGTGTGTGTGTGTGTGTGTGTGTGTGTGTGTGTGTGTGTGTGTGTGTGTGTGTGTGTGTGTGTGTGTGTGTGTGTGTGTGTGTGTGTGTGTGTGTGTGTGTGTGTGTGTGTGTGTGCGTGCTTTTTGTGCACTTTCCACCTCTAAAGCAGACTAAAGCTTGTATACGTCTTGTTCTGTGGAAGTGCGTCACACGGAAGTCTGACCGAGAATCGATATTTAAGACATTCCACAGAAACAGGAATTTTCAGAATCTCAGGAAAAGCATGCATCCTGATGGAGTCATCGTTCCTGGGAAATGAATGTGGCCCCATAATAATAGTCATGTCATCCTGTGTGTGTTTTGTGGACTGTCAGCCTGGTCCACGGTGGTGGTGGTGGTGGTGGTGATGGAGAGGTTGTGTAAAAGCCCCGCGGTGCAGTGCCGTCACGGCTCTGCTTGTTACTGACGCTTGAGAGGCACTTACACTTCATAGTGGACTGAAAAAAATAAAAAAATCAAATCAAAAGCACAGCCTGTTTGACACCGTCGACTAAAAATAGACTTTTAGTTGAAAAGCGTGGCGTGGCGAAGAGTGTTGTTCACAGGACCCAGCCGTGAGGACAGTAATTATTATCACGATTAAGATTCACTTGTGAAACTCCTTTATGGCAGTACTTGTGACATTTTATCAGCCCTGAAAGCTGTTACCGCATGCGTACAGTTTATAACTTTCAATTTTGGGAATTTAGCGGCTTTTAATCCAGAGCGACTTGCATTGACCTTGCATTGACCTTGAACAAAAGAAAACACGCGGTAATACATAATACATTATATTATATGCATACAGAAATAGTCATCAAAATTTACATACAGTACACATT
This sequence comes from Benthosema pterotum, assembly GCA_039105355.1. Lineage (NCBI taxonomy): Eukaryota > Metazoa > Chordata > Actinopteri > Myctophiformes > Myctophidae > Benthosema > Benthosema pterotum. Next base: position 30,578,990 of record CM076986.1, read on the forward strand.
AGAAAGTCAGCTAATTAACCCATTTCGATCTGACATTGTAGATTCTACAAAAAACGTTCACTCTGAGGTAACATATTGAAAGATTTGCGCTGCGTTTTCGCGATTCCACCCAAGTATATCCACTCAGGTATATCATATCACGCCTGCTATTTTTCAATGAAAGTTAAATGCCAAAAGTATCCATATACAGTAAAAACGTTACAGTGCTAAGTTTACTTGAAATGCCCTAAGTCTACATAAGTCCTATCTATAGTCAAACCTTTGCATACGCCTGTATGAGGTTGAGTCTAGAGCAAGTGCTATGGGCTGAGATGTACTGCAAGTGCTATGGGCTGAGATGGAGTCTGAAGAGGTGAGTTTTCAGACTGTGGCCCAAGATTGGGAGTGAATCTGCGGTGCTGATTACAATGGAAAATGCATTCCATCATTTTGCGGAAGGCAGAAGAGTTTGGGGTTTGTGGAGTGTTGTCCAGGCGTTTGTTAGCGAGGGAACTTCAAGCTTCCCTGTGTGTCGGCTGATCTTGAGTGCCTGGCATGGGTTTGCACTGTAGGCTATACTATACTGTACACAGTACAGGACGGTCGCTGTGCTTTTAAAGGTAGGGGAAGTGATTTCACTTTTGTCAGATATCACCCAAAAAATATTTTTTTCTGTTAAAATGCTCTATTATAAGGTGTGGAAACCACATATGGAGTTTCCCCCTCCCCCACGTTAGCAGAGGAGCTAATAAAAGTTCCCCAGGTCACCACAATTCTCCTCCAATCAGGAGAGAGCAGCAGGTTCACATAGTGTAGCTACTTTTGGGGGCCCCTAGTGCACCAGGCTGGAACTACACCATGAATTTCAAATCACTTCCCCTACCTTTAAGTGAGGACCGAAGCACTTTCACTGTAGTGGATTGAAAATCTAATCAAGGTACTGTAGCCTGTTGCTCTGGTTTAAAAAATGCCTTTTAGCCAAACAACAACATCATGACAGAGTGTGTGTGCGTGTGCGCGTGCGTGCGTGTGTGTGTGTGTGTGTGTATTCTCTCTATATATAATGAAGCATTTAAGAGAATTCCACTCATTTTCAATAATAATAATATGCATATTGTAAGAAAAAAAAAAATAACATGATGAAGCACAACTTTAAATTGATTTAGGAGCCAGTTACAAATGAATGATTTTAAAGACCTTTTTTTAACACCAAATTGGCCAACTAATTTAAGGGAGTTTAAGAAAGAGGCACCCATTGTGAAAATAAATGTTCAACAAAGCTCACAACGTCCCACAGTGTAGTAGTATGACTATTTTCACTACTTATTTTCACAATATTTATCTGTGCGTTAAACTGAAATCATGTAATAATGTCTACAATTCTAAATGTCCCAAGCGGTCCCCAGTCCCACGGTCTAGTCTAGTATACCAGGTATTGTTTTCCTTGATACTGCATTTGTTGATGGAAATGTCAGTTATTCCAAACACTAGACGACTGCACAGGAGTTGACCAACCCGTCTTCTTAAAATCCAGAGCCTGAAGGCATGGCTGTGATATTCTCTCTATTGCGACATCCTCGACTTACAATAGTTCATCCAAACGAAAAACACGGTTACACAATAGGTCTACATTTTTTTTGTAGCAGAAGCAGAAGTTATTTATATACTGTAACTAATAAGGAGTGGCCATCCTTGCCTTCCCAATAGCCGGCTTGAGACTTTTATTATTGGATAATTTTAGACCAGGGATTCCAAACTACATCTATCTCAATCTGTCCTTCGCTGCTGCTGCAGCATGGTTCAAAGACGCTGTCTAAAAGCCCCAATGCTCCGTCAAATTCTGACATGCAGTTCAGCCTTTTAGTTATATTATATCATCTCTGCTGGGTGGAAACCCCATATATCCAAGTAGAAGTGAAGATTTAGTTTCGAGCTAAAGTCTTGGGCCATTTTATCGTCTACTTGGGCTCGTGCAAACTTTCCATACAGTGGGCAAGTGGCGTGATTCAGTATTTAGGTGGTTTATATGTATCCTTGCTTCCCTGCCCCTATTCCTATACCTTTTCCTAGTCCTATTCCAATGTAACTTCAAACATTCAATTTTTTAACTATGATAGATTAATCGAAAACACCCATCCTTTACTCCGGTTCAATGTTTTCATTCATTTTTAACTTGTGCAACAACCTCCTCAGACAGCTTTGTGGCTGTGTCCCTTGTCCTGTGTCTAAGCACAGAATTAAAGGGGAACTCCACCCATTTTCAACATTTTACTACGTCATTAGTATACCTTAGAGATGTCGTGTGGACATGATAAAAAAGTTCCCCCAATTCTGTATTTCTTAAATATGGAGGTCTGAAAAAAAAAATCATTAACATGGTGAAATACATCTGATGACATCATAAAGATGTATTTCACCGTGTTAATGATTTTTCTTTTCAGACCCCTTTTTTCCTGAGAGGGTACAAATGCTAGGGTCCATTTGGTTCACATTTGTATCCTCTCAGGAAAATTTTGAAAATGGGTGGAGTTCCCCTTTAAGTTGGGGGCCACTTGTTTCAGACGGGTGTGATTTTTAATAATTATTTTGGAATAGAACTCTCCTCATCTGGAGGAGACAAAAAACATACAAACAAACATCTAAACTACTTTCAGCAGCGTAATGTTTCCCTTGATTCAAGGGTTGACACTAAAGTCTCCGAGGCACTTGCCCATCGGGCAAGTGCAAGTCTGGTTCTACTTGCCCTCAGGTCATGGACACTTGCCCCCCAAAAATATATTGTGAATTTTGCATTTAAGTTTACTTCCTACTTGGGTGCTTTAAACCAGGGGTTTTCAACAGGTGGTCCGGGGACCACCAGTGGTCCCTGAGAGGGTTCCAGGTGATCCCCAGCTAAGTTGGTTAACCAGATGTAACTCTTGAGAACGTAAAAATGAAACCAAATGGACCCTTGCGGGTCCATTTGGTTTCATTTTTACACTCTCAAGAGTTAAAATTCATCATCTAAATTAGCCCATAGTGGTCACAGACCCAGTGGTCCCTGACCCCAGCAAAATAATAGTTTGGAACCAAATGAAAGGGAGACAGATAGGAGAGATAGCTAGAAAGCAGGGAAAGACACAGAGGCAGAGTGCAATGACTGCATTCAAGACAAATTTATCTTGTGTTATGTTATCGTGCACCAAGTTGCACACTTGCCCGATCGGGCAACCAGGTAGCAGTCTTCACTTGCCCCACCATTTTTTTACTTGCCCCGGGCAAGTGTTAGTGTCAAGCCATGCTTGATGGTTGTTTGTTTGTTTGTTTTTTTGACACAAAAGCACAAGTTGGGCCCAAACGCCCAAACGCTCTAGCCGGGGCGAGCACACCGTCGAAGCGAAGTCAAGCGACCTCGTCTTCTAAAATAAAATACAGAGCCTTGAAGGCGTCGACGGTAAAATATGAACCTGTCTTCTGAAAATCTAGACCTTGAAGGCTCCGCTGTAAGATTTAAGATTCTATTTCGGCGTCCTCGCCAACTTAGTAATAGTTCATTCATCCATAGCGCCCCGCAAGGGTTTTCAACCAGTGGTCTGGGGACCACCAGTGGTCCTTGAAAGGGTTCCAGGTGGTCCCCAGCTAAGTTGGTTAATGGAAAGATGTTTAACCAGATATAACTATTGAGAGCGTAAAAGAGTTAAAATATTCATCATCTGAATTAGCTCCAAGTCTACACAACTAGAGATTAATGTTTTTTTATCTGTATGTTTGCCTGTTGTTTCCCCAAATCCAGACTAAAAGAAATAGAGATCTTTAGTTTTGGGGTCTTTTGGGCTAAAATGTCCTTAAATGGTAGTCTGTGGCTAAAATGCAGAAAAAATGTGGGCTCTGGTATGAGAAAAAGGTTGAAAACCACTGATCTATACCTATTCATCTTACTGTGTGCGTGCGTGTGAGTGAATCTGTGTAACAACTACAAGAGTGTGTGTGTGTGTGTGTGTGTGTGTGTGTGTGTGTGTGTGTGTGTGTGTGTGTGTGTGTGTGTGTGTGTGTGTGTGTGTGTGTGTGTGTGTGTGTGTGTGTGTGTGTGTGTGTGTGTGTGTGTGTGTGTGTGTGTGTGTGTGCGCGCGCGTGTGTACGTTCTCCTGTACTGTATGCATTACAGCTCAAATGGCTGCATTCCCAAAGCCAGAGGGTGCCATTACAGTATATTACAGCATGTAATACGCACCGCACACGCACACGCGCACACGCGCACACGCGCGCGCGCACACACACACACACACACACACACACACACACACACACACACACACACAGGGAGATGTAATGCTGAGTGTCTGTCTATCTGTCTGTCTGCCGTTTGCTAACTGGAGCCTTCCAACTGTGTTTCTATTGATCTGACCTCAGCTCTCCTCTCCTCACTGAGAGCGTCTCCCTCATGAGCACACTGTGTTATACCACAGGGAAACTCAACCCCTATGTACAATGTACTGTATATCAGGGGCGGATTGGCCATCTGGAGTACAGGGAGTTTTCCCGGTGGCCTGTACCAAGTAGTGGCCTGGACAGTTTTTTTTTTTTTTTTTTTTTTTGGCCATGATCCAACTGCCATGATCCAAAATGCACTAGTGGCACTTCCAAAATGCACTAGAATGTGCTAGATGCTCGCCTGGAACATACATTTCAAAATGACCATTAATCTTCTACATTCTCAGTTGTGTAGACTAAGTTGGGCTAATTCACATGATGAATATTTTAACTCTTGAGAGTGTAAGCATGAAACCTAATGGACCCGCAAGGGTCCATGTTCACGCTCTCAAAGAGTTACTTCTGGTTAACCAGGTTTCCATCATTTAGCCTGGGAACCACCTGGAATCCTCTCAGGGACCACTGGTGGTCCCCCGGACCACCTGTTGAAAACCCAGGGTATAGGCCTCCAAAAGGGCTGTGCATTGGTTATTTTCACAAACTGGTCAAACCAAGTGTAATGCCTAAAAAAATATCCTACAATTCCCCAAGTGCTTGTCAGGGTGGGCGGGTTCCCAGTTCAAATGTGATTATTTTTGTCTTGTCGGGAGGTCTGAAAAGTGTGTGAACCCCTTTTCTTTTCTTTTCTTTTTTCCCCCCTTTCTTTTCTTTTCTTTTCTTTTCTTTTCTTTTCTTTTCTTTTCTTTTCTTTTCTTTTCTTTTCTTTTCTTTTCTTTTCTTTTCTTTTCTTTTCTTTTCTTTTCTTTTCTTTTCTTTTCTTTTCTTTTCTTTTCTTTTCTTTTTTCCCCCCTTACAAAACATTGACACTGGTTGGTGTCTGTTTCATATAAACAATTCCCCTTAACAGATCTCCTAACCTGTTGTTCTTAGGGAATGACTGCATGATTTCAGATAATTAAGTGGGAGAAGAATTCCCACTTTTGTAAGCGGTAACTGGCCAAGGGGCGGGAAAAAGAATAGCAGATCTACAAGCTCATATAGCGCGCTACTCGGGGGGCAGACTATGAGCTCTTTTTTGCTATTTTGTGCTATTTTTTTTTTAAATTTGTGATGCTGTCACGAGCATCATGAGCGTTTTTAAAGAGGGATTCCACCCATTTTCTTTTTTTTTTTTTTCTGAGAGTGTACAAATGCAACCAAATGAACCCTAACGGGTTCATTTGGTTCCATTTGTACGCTCTCGTAAAAAATGCGCCCCTGCCTGCGCAAGCTGCTGTGTATCAGCGTGACGCCGTCCGACAATGTAGGACAATGACTAATTGCAATGTTGAGATAATGTAATGGCCCATTATTACAATAATAACAATACAGTATATGCATTTACATATATATGATTATGATTATGATTATTGAGTGTCTACAGGTACTGTTAAGGTCAACTCCTGATCCCTATTGATTGTGGTTAATGCGCTCATGATTCAATCTAAAGGCTCTATATTAGTTATTGAACATATCTGTCTTTGCTGGAGGTAATTATGGGTGAGGTCGTAGCCATGTGTCAATCATTAGAGACGTATAGGGCTCCATTTTCGTCACCGCTAAACCCCTTATCCCTTAACTTCTTTGCCTTTTTAATCTATCGGTTAAGTTTAAATCAGAGATCCTAAGACTGGTAAAGATGGCCGGGAAGATTATGGGGATGTCAACACCTTCCAACACCCCACAGACCATCTTTGAGCAAGCCACACTAGGGCAGGCAAAGAAAACTGTGTCTGATCCCTCTCATATACTGTACCCGGAGTTTAGGTTACTGCCATCAGGTAGGAGGTACGAGGCTCCAAAATGGAGATAGATTAATGGAATAGATTAATAGATTTAAATACTCCTTTGTACCAATGTCCATTTCACTCCTCAATAACTCTCTTGCGGAGGGAGCAAGGGGAGGGAGGAGAAGACTGTGATTGTCGTTATGATGCTGCTAGAAGTTGCACTAGTTTTGGTACTGTTGTATTTATTCTATTTATATTTATATTCTTTCTATGACTACTTAACTAAGCACTACTTTGGGAGGTGGTGTGTAAGCCTGATGAGTTGCACCAGTCACTACTATTGTACTGTATGTACTGTACTGTATTGTCCTGTATTGTCTTACTTGTTGCTGCAAGTCTGTATGTCCAAGACAAATTTCTCGAACGAGACGAAATAAAGTAACCTTGAACCTTGAAAAAACATTTTTCAGTAGTTCAAATGGCCAGTCTACAAGCTCACAATGTGTCAATAGATTGGCACGTTGAACTGTTCCAAAAAAGTTCTTCAAAATAGTAAAAAAAAAATGATAAGGGGTTTAGGATAAGGGGTTTAGATGGTAACGAAAATGGAGCCCACAACCTTTTTCAGTTGTAGGATATACAGTATTTTCGATGAATAACACTGTCGTTTTAGTCATTGATTGGTTGATTGTTTTAGTGGTTTTCAGCCTTTTTTCATACCAGGGACCACTGCTTATTCTGTATTTTAGCCACAGCCCACCATTTGATGTTGAGTTTAGTCTCTCTGACCCAAAACAAAGGAAATTCAAGTTTGTGTCCACAATTTAGGAGAGATAGACTGGCAAAATGTTCATCAAAATAATAATATATATTTTACATACCGGTATTCTAATTGTGTAGAGTCTTGAACATTAAGAAATTCAGATGTTTAAATATAATTTAACTCTTGAGAGCTTAAAAAAAGGCCATTTTACGCCCTTAAGAGTTATAGATCTATAAGTGTCCATTTGGTTACCAACTGTCCATCATTAAGCTGGGGACCACCTGGAATCCTCTCAGGGACCACTGGTAGTCTCTGGACCACTGGTTGAAAATCACTGAGTTATAGGATATACTTTTTAATGAATAATATAGTCATTGATCAATTGATTATTTTATTTGACAAATAAAAAAATGCGAACAGTAGGCATTGGTAGGATCCGTTCCTCAAGTTCAGGGGTTTTCAACCAGTGGTCCAGGGACCACTACTGGTCCCTGAGAGGGTTCCAGGTGGACCCCAGGTAAGTTGGTTAACCAGATGTAACTCTTTTTTTTTTTTTTTTTATATATATATTTTTTATTATTTCATTTTACAGAGAAAGGAGAAAGACAACCCCATCTTACAGAAAATATACTTTGTACCAATGAATATCTTAACCAGGTGTCTTATATACACATTTTCTTTCTTTTCTTTTTCTTTAAAAACTGAGACCCTCCCACCCCCCACCCCTGCACCAACCACCATTGAAGGAAAAAACAAAAACAAGAAACAAAAGCAAAAAACAAAAAGAAAACAAAACAAAAAAAACAAAACAAAAACAATATATATATATATATATATGTATGTATATACATGCATACACATATACATGCATATCCATACACATACCACATTAAGTATCGTTGGGATTTATTTTCATTCTTTTAAATAAATTGGTAAACAGAAAGAAAGTGACATACAGGGAATTTGAGATGATTAAGTATGTACGTAACGAATCATATGTTAGAGGTCTTAATTTGGTTTAGAATATGGTACCAACAGTCTATTGTTTGGAAGTTTGCACCGTTGAGTTTAGCTGTTGAAAGTTCCATTGTTACCACATCAGTGAGTAGCTGTTTCCACTGATTAAGGGGTAAAGTGTGTGGAGGTTGCCACCGCAGCGCCAGCATCTTTTTTGCCGCAGTACTACCTGCCAGCCAGAAGCGTCTCTGAGCTATATTAAGAGCTAAAGAATCATCGTCGTTAAGGAGCAATACTTGGGGGCAACAAGGTATTTGTTTTTTTAATACTTTAGAGAAATACGTGGTAATCTGTTCCCAGAAACCTTTAACTGGAGGACATTCCCACATCATGTGTATAAAAGTACCAGTTGTATTTAAGGAGCAAAGTGTGCAGTTTTGTGATGTGGCGAGTCTCATTCTGTATGCTTTCTGCGGAGTTAAATACGTTCTATGAATAAAATTAAAATGGAGCTGCTGGTGATTAGGGTTTCGAGATGCCATAATTATATTTCCCCAAACTCTAGTCCAGTTAATTGGTTGAAGTTGATCTTGCAATATCAAATCCGTATTCCAAGATTGAGTAACAGCAATTTCAGATGTATGTCTTTTTGATAAATCTTTATATATCATGGAAACTTGTCCTTTCGGAGAACCTGCAATTTTTTTAATAAAAGTAACTAAAGGGTGAATAGCTGGTTTCGTCCATGGGACTCCATAAGCCCGCATAGACGAACGGAGCTGCAGATATAGAAAAAAAGAAGTACCTGGTAGATTGTATTGTTCCTTTAAGTCAGAAAATAGTCTTAAACCATTTTCATCCATAACTTCAGCAAGTACATGAATACCACAGTTAGACCACTGTTGGGCTACAAAACCATGACCTCCTCTGGTGAGTGAGGGGTTATGAAATAAAGGAGTCTGTTCATGCCACTTAGTATCCCAATTAAGTAATTTTTCATATTTACGCCACAAAGCTATAGCAGACGATACTAAAGGACCATAACGCAATCTACACTGCTTTAAAGGAATATCTACAAAGAGAATGTCCTGTAAACGAATTGGTGCCACAATATGCCGTTCAATATTTAGCCAGGGGGCCTCAGAGCTTAAATTAAACCAGCTTAACAAAGGGCGGAGTGTTAATGCTTGAAAATATAATTTAAAATTTGGTATGCCTAAACCTCCCGATTGTCGCTCATTTTGTAAGGTACAAAGTTTGACTCGAGCTCGTTTACCTCGCCATATAAATTTGGAAATGGCTCTATCTAGGTTCTCCCAATGAGCAGCAGGAGGGGGAATAGGGATCATAGAGCTACAGAAATTTACCCGAGGAAGAATATTCATTTTAACAATAGAGACCCTTCCAAAGAAAGAGACAGGTATATTACACCATCGAGTGAGATCATCTATGACTGATCTAACGGTTCTATTATAGTTTACGGACACAATTTTTTCAACTGAAGGAAATATGTCAATACCTAAATATTTAAATTGGGATACGACCGGATCTCATGGTCGAGAGTAATATTAGGGGAGGTTTTTAGGTACATTATGGCTGATTTAGTCCAATTTATTTTGTAACTTGAGATCAAACTGAATTTCCCAAAAATTTGGAGGAGGCTTGAGAGGGATTGAGCTACATTTTCCATATATAACAATATGTCGTCCGCATATAATGAAATATAGTGCTCAGTGGAATTTACTGAAATTGGTCTAATGTTATTTGACTGCCGTATGGCTTGAGCTAAGGGTTCGAGAGATAGAACAAACAAGTTTGATGATATTGGATCACCTTGCCTACTTCCACGAGTGATTTTGAAAGGAGGAGAACTGATATCACCAGTTATAATACTGGCTGATGGATTAAAAAATAATATTTTCACCATATTTATGAAATCAGAACCTAATCCCATACGTTCTAGTACGGCCCAAAGGTAAGTCCACTGAAGACGGTCAAATGCCTTTTCTGCATCAACGGAGAGAACGGCTGAAGATACTTTGGCGTGAGAGGCGGAGTTAACAATATGAAGGAGACGTCGTAAGTTATCAGAGGCAAGTCTTGTTTTCACAAAACCACTTTGATCTGGATGAATCAGCTTAGGTAAAAACTTTTCAAGACGGCAGGATAATACTTTAGAGAATAATTTAACATCAGTATTTATTAAGGAGACAGGACGCCAGTTAGAGCACTGATTTGGGTCCTTGCCTTTTTTTAATAATAATGAAATTAATGACATATTCACATCTCTTCCTAAAGAACCTCTTGCTATAGCTACGTTAATCATTTTAAGTAGTAGTGGACCTAGACTGTCCCAGAACTTCAAGTAAAGTTCGGGGGGATCCCATCCCATCCTGGAGATTTCCCTTTATTCATAGTTTCTAAGGATGCCTTAAGTTCTTGTAGTGATATAGGAGCACCCAGTAAGTTCGATTCAGCTGTTGATAAAATGGGGAGGTTAAGGACACTTAAAAAGGAGTCAATCTCTTCAGTGGAACGCTCACCTTCTGTTGTATATAAATCATTATAAAATTTAGCAAATCTGGAGTTAATCAATTTCGGATCTGTAAGCAGTTCTCCATTTTCTGACATAACTGTGGTAATATTTCCTACAAGATCGGTATTACGTAATTTGTTGGCCAAAATTTGACTAGGTCGATTACCATAGAAGTACTGATTAACCCTGACATTATGAATGGAGGATTCCGCTCTCTTTTTGATGAGATCATTTAGTTCAGTTTTAACGTCAGCAAGTGACGCGGCAGTCTGGAGAGAATATTGCCTCTGCTGAGATAGGTTCAGATTAGACAACAAGGTTTCTAATTCATTTATTCGTTTTAATTGTGATTTATTGAGACTTGAAGAGAAGGTAATGACATTATTGCGTATAAAGCCCTTGATGGCATCCCAAAGTATCCGGAAATCGTCCACTGAATTATTATTAATCCTCAGAAAATGAGCCAACTCTGAGTGAAATTGCTCACAGAATGTCAAATTGTCCAATAGTGCACAATTAAAACGCCATCTAGTGGCCTTTTTTTTAATGTTACTAAATTGTAGTTGACAGAAATAAGCATGATGGTCCGATAAACTCATAGGGCGAATTTCGATTTTTTTTACCTCTGAAAATAAGGATACTGATGTTAGAACTAGATCAATGCGAGAAAAGGTTAAATGTCTATTAGAAAAAAATGTATACTCTTTGACACCTGGATTGTGAACTCGCCAAATATCAATAAGATTGAAGTCAGATAACAAATGTTTTAAATAATTTGTGGAGCGAGTATTATAATTAACCGTTTTGGATTTATCCAAGCTATGGTCTAAGACAGAGTTCATATCAGACCCAATAATCAGCTGAAATCCAGCTAACTCCATTAGTGTATTATTCAATGATTGAAAAAAATCGGGTTCGTAACAATTGGGTGCGTATACATTAACAAACGCAATTCTTCTTTCATTGTAAATACATTTTAAGAATGCTATTCTTCCTTCCTGATCCTTACCTTTGCCTATAATAGTAATTTTACATTTCTTTGCAATAATTATGGCAACCCCTTTGGTCTTATTCAATGCTGAGGCGGAGGCAACCACTTTGTAACGCTCATTCCCTAGCTTAGAGATATCTTTCTCAAGTAAATGAGTTTCTTGTAACATAGCGATGTCGGCCCGATTTCTTGATATAATGTCCAGACAGCTAACCCTTTTAACTGAATTATTAAGACCTTTAACATTCCAAGAGAAAACAGCTAAGGAGGACATTTATAGTACAATATTAAAGAGAACAAACAGATCATATCCCTGATGTCTAATTTAAATCTAGTACATGACCCAAGCTTGGTTCTTGCCAAAAAAATTGCCCAAGATACAAATGAAAACAGAAAAAATGGCCCATAAAAACCAACCCGTATTGCAGAGAAAACTGTAATATTAACCAATACACTGAAAAAGGAAACAAAAAGAAATGATGGTGATTGGTGCCCCTCCCACATAGATCCTCCCCACCCTGTATAACTACCACAGGGTTGTAACATAGCTGCAGTAAAGGAGGCTAATCTCCTACTACCCCAGTAGGTGGCAGTATGCTGGTTGGCTCCCTGTGCAGTTGGAAACTCATTAGGAATTATTAACTAAATTTAAAGATAGGCATGACATCAAGCATACCAAAAAACAGACTGGTCATAGAGATATTATAGATCATTGTGTGTGCATGTGCACGCTTGTGTATGTTTATGGATACATATTTATATTTAACTCCAAAATAGCAATTGGTAAATTAGAACCTTATTTGTTTCCTTCTGCACAGAGGTGCCCCGCATAACAATGCCAACCTAAAAAAAAAAAAGAAGGATTCTTTAAAGGACTTTGCAAGCATTATGATTTATAAAGAGAGCAAGAAAAGACAGAAAAGAGAAAAAATAATAATAATTTGAAGCTGAGAAAGGGGGGGGGGGACAAATGAGGCTTACTGAGTCTCCATTAAATCATAAGCAAAACTGTTGCTGTAGTTAAGGAAAGGGGGGGGGGGGGGGGGTAGTATATATACTAGATACTTAAGACATTAACAAAATACAGTCCTTAATGGTTGTCAATACTGCATAACCATTTACAGAAAGCGAATTAGGGGGAAAAAAAGAGAGGGGAAAAATCTTGGCTAGACTGAAGCGGTCTTGAAGAAAAAACTGGATGCCAAATACTTGGGTACCATTAATGTACTGACCATTTAACAAAACGAAATAGACAGGACTGTAAAGCTGTCTCGAAAAATAGTCTACTAAACAACAGACTACTAGGACTCCTTTTAATGTAAAAATATATTATTACTGTAACCAGATGTAACTCTTGAGAACGTAAAAATAAAACCAAATGGACCCTTGCGGGTCCATTTGGTTTAATTTTTACACTCTCAAGAGTTAAAATATTCAGCATGTTGATGTTTGACTGTTTTGTTTCCCAAATCCAGCCTGGAATTGTGGACAAAAGCAAGATACATCCTTAGTTTTGGGGTCTGTGGTGCTTAATGTTCTAAAATGGTGGTCCGTGGCTCAAATGCTGAATAAATGGTGGTCCCTGGTATCAAAAAGGTTGAAAACCACTGCTCAAGTTAATACGACAACAACCCTCCCCCGAAGGATATGAAACAAGGTTAGTGGACCTTTTAAATTTAGGAAGTGACTGAGTGACTGAGATGGAGAGTGAAGGATGGATGGGCAGAGATACAGTCTGAGAGGAGAGACTCCTCGCTGATTGAAAATGAAATTGAGCACCGCCATGGAAGACAGACTGACTGACTGACTGACAGACAGACAGACAGACAGACAGACAGAGCGTGAGGTACTTGGGGTCGGGAGAGGTGAAGGAAAGAGAAATCACAAACTGCATAGGTGGCATATTGGTCCGTATATGTAGAGATGAGATGTGGGGATGTACATTATACTCTGTATAATATGCAGCTATGGACTATATGGGGTGGGGAATTATTTTTCCCAAGGGGCCAAATGAGATACATAACATATTGTGGAGGGCCAAGACTAAAGGCTGAACTAAAGTCTGTGTAATATTAATTTAATTTCAAGATAAAAGTAAGAGTAAGACCAACCATTTTGACACCGGGGCCCTCTATTCATTCAGTATTTGAGCCACGGAGGACCACCGTTTCATGACATTTTGGCCCCAAAGACCCCAAAACTAAGGAAAAAAATGCATTTAGGCTTGACTTCAATTCTGAAAATGGACTTCTAAAGCCTGACCCATGCAAGTTTTCTGAAAAACTACTAACAAATATATAGTGTGCAGCATAATATACTGTAATATCCAGTAACCCTCCCCCGTGATTTGCATGTCATTTCAGCAGTTTCATATTGCTACATACATTTGGTTTTGATTCATCGCCAGAGCCCAACCATAAAGTCCTTATCTGTAAAAAACGACACCTACTCATTTCAGACCGTCGCCAGTGATTGATTCGCAGAGCAGTGGATTTGCATTTTAACGAGTGAGAGAGCAGTGGCGTTTCTAAGCAATTTGGAGCCCCAGGCTAGATTTATCCTGGTCCCCAGACTAAATGATGGACAGTTGGTTAACCAGATGTAACTCTTTGACAGCGTAAAAATGAACTCTCAAGAGTTAAAATATTCATCATGTGAATTAGCCTAGTTGTCTACACACAACTAGAGGCAGCATCTAGCGCATTCTAGTGCATTTTGGAAGTGCCACTAGTGCACTTTGGATTTTGGCAGTTGGCAACACTGATTGCTACTCATTACTCTCCTCTACTTTATCTCATCATCGTCCCCAATAAGTCCTTGTCTTCTGGTTGGTTTTTTTTCTATTCTTGTTCTCTTTCTGCTTATTATCTGCCTGTCTGAGTGTCTGAGTGTTTCCTTTTGGAAAATGGACCCTTATGGGTCCATTTGGCCAGGGAAAATCTCCTGTGACGTCATACCTATGACAGGCACAATAAAATGGCGCCATACAAATATGAACTATTTTTAAACTATTTTTACCTTTCTGGTCATGGACAGAAGCAAAAGAAATCTTTAGTTTTGGGGTCTGTGGGTCTAAAAAATATCCTTAATTGGTGGTCCGTGGCTCAATTGCTGAATAAATGGTGGGCCCTGGTATCAAAAACATTGAAAATCACTGGTAATAGAGGCTGACTGGCTGGGGAGCAAAGAGCACTGGAGCTGTTTCTTCAGGTTGTCAGTTTGTGTCACACATACTTTTCACTGTACCATTTTCTCTTGCCCCTCCAACATGTTCTCTTGCGCCCCCAAATTGGACATGTTACATCCGCCCCTGGTGTTCTTGCTTTTACATAATCCTCTCTCTGTCTCTTCTCTTTCTTGACCTCTTTCTGTTTGACTCTATAGAGCCGAGCAGTCCCGCCACCTTTCGTGACGCCGCCTGTGATCCAGAAATGAATTCTCCGTTCATTTTCCTCATAGACTTTCGAAAATGACAATTATGCTGCGGACAAAGCCACCACGGGGCGCGACAAGTCATGACAACTCACACAATGTTTTGGGGCAATGAAGGAAAAAAACGAAACAAGTGTTGAATACTGTTGTTGTTTTCTTCTTGCTAATTAGATATTGTATGATAATACTGTGTGTGTTGTCATGATTTGTCACAAACTAAGTTGGCTTTGTCCGTGGCAATGTTCTGTCACATGATTTGTGTTACTGAAACATCACCATGAAGCGACAGAGGTGTGTGTGT
Source organism: Benthosema pterotum (assembly GCA_039105355.1). Lineage (NCBI taxonomy): Eukaryota > Metazoa > Chordata > Actinopteri > Myctophiformes > Myctophidae > Benthosema > Benthosema pterotum. Next base: position 30,594,128 of record CM076986.1, read on the forward strand.
GTGTGTGTGGTGTGTGTGTGTGTGTGTGTGTGTGTGTGTGTGTGTGTGTGTGTGTGTGTGTGTGTGTGTGTGTGTGTGTGTGTGTGTGTGTGTGTGTGTGTGTGTGTGTGTGTGTGTGTGTGTGTGTGTGTGTGTGTTAAAAGTAAAAAAAATACGACTGATAATGACAGTTTTGTATGTTTGTGTAAACACAAACATGATGATGATACAAGTGTTCCTCACTTAAACGGGTGTGATTTTGTTTTTTTATTTGCGGTCGGAGGTCCGTAGTCGGTCATCCCTCGAGGTACTCTGATTGGCCGGTTTAGGTGATGACATAATGACCTTTATGTCTCGAGTATTGGCACGCTCCGCTCACGCAGAAATAGGCCATGGCCTACTTGTGCGCAGCACGCAAGTTTGCACTCTACCGAGTACCGATCTAGTTTTACATTGAGGTCTCCTCATGTTTTTGTTGACATGGAGAGAGAGAGATAGAGACAGAGAGAGAGACAGAGGCAGAGATAAAAACAAAAAGGAAACACACTCAGACAGACAGATAGACAGGCAGATAATAAACAGAAAGAGAACAAGAGTAGCAAAAAAAACAACCAGAAGACAAGGACTTATTGGGGACGATGATGAGATAAAGTAGAGGAGTGTAATGAGTAGCAATCAGTGTTGCCAACTGCCAAAATCCATAGTGCACTAGTGGCACTTCCAAAATGCACTAGAATGCGCTAGACGCTGCCTCTATTGTGTAGACTAGGCTAATTCATATGATGTAATATTTTAACTCTGGAGAGTCTAAATATGAAACCAAACGGACCTGCTAGCGTCCGTTTGGTTTCATTTTATGCTCTCAAAGAGTTGCATCTGGTTAACCAACTGTCCATCATTTTGCCCCGTGGACCACTGGTTGAAAACCACTGTCAAAGGAGAAAAAAAGTGAACAATGAGGGTTTTATCTCTGGCACCTGTCAATTTCGCCCCAACTCACCAGCAAAAAAAAGCACTAGATTTTCCGCCAGGAGATTTTCATTAATTTTGGCACTATAGGACAAATGCGCCAAGTGGGCAACACTGGTAGCCATCGTTAGATCAAATAATCTTTATTAATGATGTCAAACAGGATCGCTGCTATTTCTTTTTCCTCCATCTTCGCTCCTTCTTTAGTAAACCTGGACTTTCTCAACACTGCCGTTCGGCTCCCATTATAGATTGAACTCTACAAACCACGAAGACTTCTCTAGGTTACTTTTTTAACTCTTTCTTTCACTTTCCTTCTTTCTTTAGCTTTTGTCTACCCCTTTCTACCCCCTCCCCTTTCCTGGTGTCTATAAATAGGTTGAGAACAGGCCCTCTATACCTCTCCAAAACCTCTTGAAACAGGAAGCGAGAGACAGTCGGCACCGCACGCACACACGCACGCAAGCGCGTGCGCACGCGCGCACACACACACACACACACACACACACACACACACACACACACACACACACACACACACACACACACACACACACACACTCAATATGAGTGACAGAGTGTTCCCGTGTGTGTGTGGGTGTGTGTGTGTGTGTGTGTGAGAATGTGTGTGTGTGTGGTGACTGTGTCTCGCTCTCTCTCATTTTAAAAACAAACAGGCAAAAACTGTGGTTTTTGATAATGGCTCTAAAATGTGTTCAAGTCTGTATAGTTCAGCTACAAAGGTGAACTTGTGGGGAGAAAAAAAGTTCACCTTTGTGTGGTCGTGCCTCGACGCCGCGCAGACGGGCACCTTCTACGGCAAACATAGGCCCCAGCCTCAATAGCTATACCCACCACCTGGGTTCCTGTAATTCAGGGGGGATTTATCGCCCCCCAAAATCATGTTTTTGCAACAGTTACATTTTTTGTATCGTGCCAGACATGCGATCCTGACAGAAAGGGGCGTGGCCTACAATGAGGAGACGTGCTATGACGAGAGTTCGCCAAAGGACAGCAGTTGTGTGTGTGTGTGTGTGTGTGTGTGTGTGTGTGTGTGTGTGCGTGTGCGTGTGCGTGTGCGTGTGCGCGTGCGTAGACGGGAGTTATTTTTGACTGTTAGTCGAAAGTGTGTGTGTGAGAGAGTGTGTGTGAGATTACCGACAGAACAACTGCTATGACTGTTCACATAGGATGTGGTTTTTGCTTCTCTTTCGTCAGAAAGCTTTTTATAAACGCTCCCCTGTCTGCGCGAGTGTGCGACGTGCATGCGTGTGTCTGAGAGAGGTGGCCTTGTTTTTTTTGTTTTTTTTTTTTTTAATCTGAGGTTTTTGGTTGTCTTTGAGTACATACAGTATAGCCCTATAGTTGTCAGTCCGCTGTGTCTCGTGACATCGCGCCTCGTTCCACGTTACGCGACCATATATGGCCGTCAGGCAGATCTGAACCCCCTCCCTCCATGCCGATGTGCACGTGACTTTTGCTTAAAGGCAGGGGTGGATTGGCCATCTGGAGTACAGGGAGTTTTCCCGGTGGCCTGCGCCACCTAGTGGCCTGGACAAGATCCAAAATGCACTAGTGGCACTTCCAAAATGCACTAGAATGCGCTAGATGCTCACCTGGAACATACAGATCAAAATGACCATTAATCTTCTACATTCTCTAGTTGTGTGGACTAAGTTGGGCTAATTCACATGATGAATATTTTAACTCTTGAGGTGTAAAAATGAAACCAAATGGACCCGCAAGGGTCCATTTGGTTTCATTTTTACGCTCTCAAAGAGTTACATCTGGTTAACCAGCTGCCTCCACCAGGGTGGCCTGGCAAAGGCAAAATTGTCCCAGTGGGAAAATATGTGCCAATCTGCCCCTGCTTAAAGGTAATAGAGGCAACTTTTTTTAGCCAAAAAATCAAAATAGATATAGCTATATTTTCTCCGCCTCTGCTTCTACTTTGACGCTGCAGCCATTTCCCCGTAGACAGACACTTGCTTCGTCCTACAGATGATCCAGAACTTTGTTGTTGTCGGCAAATCGTGAAAACGGTACATTAATTTTGTCAGGCTTGGGAAAGGCGGTGCTAATTCGTGAGGTGGTGGGAGGGGGGTGTGTGGGGTGAGGCAGCGGTTTTTAGCCAATCACAGCACAGCAGTCTCCAGTAGACTGCGAAATGAAAGCCCTGGGGACGAAGTACCCCAGAGGGTCTGTCAAAAGGTTTGTTAACGTCCAACCAGAAGTTGCCAAGCTTCCCCCGGAAGTTGCCATTTTTCAGCCAATCGTGGCACGGTGCTCCTGAAAATGTACACCCCCCACAAAAACAATCTATTTCTCCCTTTGTGCTCATTTTGCTCTGTATGTTTGACTGTTTTGTTTTCCCAAACCAGCCTGGTAGTGTGGACAAAAGCAAAAGAAATCTTAAGTTTTGGGGGTCTGTGGATCTAAATGTCATCAAATGGTGGTCCACGGCTCAAATTCTGAATAAATAGTGGGCCCTGGTATGAAAAAGGTTGAAAACCACTGTAGTATAGCTTTAATTAAAGCATTAGAGTACTGTTTCCATCAGTACTCAACCTGTGTTAAAATGAGTTCACAGGTGACTGTGGCTCAGGAGGAGGTAGAGCAGGGTGTCTAATGTTCCAAGTGCTTTTGAGCAAGGCACTGGACCCCAAAACGTTCCCGATGTGCTGGTTTGCGCGTCTCTCTCTCTCTCTCTCTCTCTCTCTCTCTCTCTCTCTCTCTCTCTGCGCGTTTGATCAGTGTTCAGTCACCAAGGCTGTCCGTTTTCACTTTTTTGTTTTGTTCTACAATTAATGCACTTCTTGGCTAACATGACCTGGTGTTTTCTAGCCAATCCTCTCTGACTTGGCCCAAGGACAGAGAGGGAGAAGATTTATAATCATATTAGGTATAAGGCTGCTTCCCCCGCCCCAATCTGCCGTCCTCCGCCAATTCTCTCTCTCCCTCTCTCTCACACACACACACACACACACACACACACACACACACACACACACACACACACACACACACACACACACACACACACACACACACACACACACACACACACACACACACACACACACACACACACACACACACACACACAGTGTTCTGCACCACTAAGCAGGTAGATGGGATAGTTCACCCTACAGCTTTAGTCTAGACCGTGGTGGTGGCGCTGGAGGAATGGCGCCCGAATAGCTGAAAATAATTCATCTTTCGGAGGTGACATGGGGGTGATTGGGTGATATTTATATAGCCAATGAAAGTAGAGGATAGTGAATCCTTGTGCCCCAAACAATGAACCCAGCGGAGCGCTCCCTCCCTTGTTCTGACAACTCTGTTCTCTTCCATGGGTCTGGTCAAGACCCATGGAAGAGCCAACAACTGGGACAAGTAGGCAGAAATGAACTGGACTCCGTCAACATCCCAGCTTTTAATGATTTTAGATTGTTTCATAGCAATAGTACAACCTAAACATTAACAAGACTTAAGTTGTTACTGTACACCACTATAAAATGTCCCACACATGCCTAGCATAGTTCTTACTTGCGCCGGCCCTCATTGAAATCACAGTGTTTCCAACTCCAGTTTGTCCCTATCCACGCTGCATGAACAGCAACTTGAGCGCTCAGTTTTATGACCCTTCAATGTCGCAACTTTGACACTAGATGTCTCTGTCCCTACCCCACTGACAGCCTGGGGGCTGCGACGTACACCCAATCACAAGCCACGACACTCCTTCTAGACCCTCCCCCTTCGTGGTAACACCCCCACCCGTCTCTCTCTCTCTCCCTCTCTCTCTCTCTCTCTCTCCCTCTCTCTCTCTCTCTCTCTCTCTCTCTCCCTCTCCCTCTCTCTCTCTCTCTCTCTCTCTCTCTCTCTCTCTCTCTCTCTCTCTCTCTCTCTCTCTCTCTCTCTCTCTCTCTCTCTCTCTCTCTCTCTCTCTCTCTCTCTCTCTCTCTCTCTCTCTGTCACTTACCTGCTCTCTTGTTCGTCTTTTCCTTAGTCATGAGGATTAGGGCTGAGCCAGACATGGAATCCCATTAAACAGATGGAAAATTTGGCAAGTTATGACACAGTGAGCTCCTGACCCTTCCTTTAATGGAACCGTCCATGTTCTGAGCCCCGTCCTCCCTCCAATCCGCCTTCTTTTATCCTAATTGTACTGTACCCGTTATTGTGTTGTTTTTTGTTTGTTTGTTTGTTTTTAAAGGGGAACTCCACCCATTTTCAACATTCTAATATGCCATTAGTATACCTATTTTGAAAATCGGTGGAATTCCCCTTTAACTTCAAAGTGCACACAGGTCCTAAATATATTACAAACTTATAGAACAGCCACTCAAAGAAGGAAAGAAAGAAAATAAGAAATCCCAACAAAAGCACTGATCACATTACCTGTAAGTGTACAGGTGCCCTCATTCTGTCACCATTTTGAAGCATAACATTAAACTGAAAAATAGCTGATCTACAAGCCCACAATGTGTCGCGGTGCAGCGTGCAGTGAGCTTGTAGATCAGCTACAGTGAGATTTTGGTGCAGCTCTTTGAGATAAAAGTCGTGCCTGAGTTATACTGAAGACCCAAACCTAACCTGTAACCTCCAACTCACCTCTGCCACTAACTATCATTATCAAATTATCACAGACAGACAGACAGACAGACAGACAGACAGACAGACAGACAGACAGACAGACAGACAGACAGACAGACAGACAGACAGACAGACACTAAGAATAAAACACAAGCTTGCTCTCCAAAAAGCTGTGCAGGCACATAACAAAACGGAAAATGCACACATCTTTGTACGCATGTACTGTAACACACACACACACACACACACACACACGCGCACACGCACACACGCACACGCACACACGCGCGCACACACACACACACGCACACACACCCAAGCACATAGAGAGACACAGGCAGATTTGGGCTTTGCTGAAAAAAGAAACTGTTGTTTGTGAAAGACAAACCACATCCTCTGGGCAGAGGACAGTGTAACGTAACAACAGTGTGCTCAAACAGAGAACCCGATCACATAACACATAAACAATGAGAGAGAGAGAGAGAGAGAGAAAGAGAGATTTGGGGAGGGGGGGGGGGGGGGGGGGGGGGGAGGGGGGGGGGTGGGGGGGCTCAACCTGTGGACCGGGTCCCCCCTGGTCGCCCATGAGGGCCATCAGGGTTGCGTCCCCCCAAATAACGATTGTTATACACTGATACACTGATTGTAATGGCAACGTAGCATCAATGTTTAAAGACTCTGCGGTGAGTAATTAAAGCCTTGCCGTGCCATGATGAGACACATAGGTCAGGAGGAGTCCTATCTCTCCCGTTTCTGTCGCGTGTGCTTGGCAGCTTCGATGTACAAGTACACCGTCTGGACGTGACACTAGTTAGTAAGTGTCAGACACTTTTACCCCCCACCTCCCCCACAACCCCTAGCCTGGTGTATCAGACTCTGTTTCTTAAGACCCTGATACACCTAGCAATGTTTTTTTATCAACAAGCAACATCAATCATCAGCGTTGACAACTCCTGGTTGTTCAGAAAAGTGAGGTAATTAGCACCCTCTACTGGTCAACATTTTGGAATCCTCCAATCACAGCCCTCCTTGACATCACCTGATCCTTTCTCCCAGACTCCCAGAGATAAACTTTTCTGAAAACAACATGGCTGCTGCTGCCTCACTGGACAGAAAATGCTATAATTTTTTTAGTCTGCTAAGTGAATTTGGTGATATGATTCAATACACTAACTAAAAAACATTGTCAAAACAATTTGAGTTATATTTTAATACTTTTGTTACCAAACTTGGTGAAACACAACTTGATGACATCATCAAGTTGTGTTTCACCATGTTTAATGATGTCTTTTATGACTTTTTGGGTAGAATTCCCATTTAATGGGAGGTGTTGCCTGTTGCCATGTGTCTCATCATGTTTCCCGTCGTTGATGTTGACATTGTTAGTTGATAATGATCAAAATATTTCTAGTGTATCAGGGCCTTTACGTTGAAGTTCAAATTCAACTTCAACTCTGCAACTGCGCCTGGTAAGGAGCTTATCTCCACGAGGGGGCGTGGCTTGTGAAGGTCGAAATACTGTCGAGACTGCTGATTGGTCTCTGAAAAAAAAAAACGACAGACAGTTTAGGCCCGTTGGAACATCATCCAATCAGAGACGAGGGTGCTGCGCAACAGGTGATGTCAGGGTAATTCGAGTCAAGCAGGTACTATCTAGACCCAGCTGCCGGTAACATAAAAAATGAGCCCATTTTTTAATAGTTTTTAACCCCAGAACACTTAACAAAACACAGGTATAGTTTTGCCCTATGTAAAATATTCCATAACCAATAGTTCTCAAAATATATTGAAGTACAGCAATTAATGAAATATTTAATGGGGAGCATCTACAGTATCGATGTAAATCATGAAAAAAAAAAGCATATTATTTTAAAAGTTTTCCTAGAAAAGAGGAATTGAGCTGGAACCTCTTCTGGTCTATTCCTAACAGACATGAGGAATTTGTCCAGTGGGGAAGAAAAAATGAAAAGAATTAAAGAAAAAGTCCATTGTGGGTGTTTGTGAGTTTTTCTCTTATCACACCATCATTAAACATGGATGGAATTCACCCGAAAACACCTGCCTGTGTGATGTCACTGATCATCATGAAGCTACTGAAAGCCCCGCCCACCTCAGACATCAGCAACGATATGAAACATCCCAACACACTGTATAATCGTCCAGGTAAAAAAAATCACCCAGTGTTCAGTATTCTAGGGCTAATGGTACGACCCGGTCGAGGGGGAGAGTCCAATCGATCCTTTTCCAAGTGGGACCTCATGTTGTTCTTTTTTTTACCCTATCTTTAACTGTCTTTATTGCTTAGCTTTAACTTTTAATCTATGTGTTCTGTTGCTGTTCTGACGAATCGCATCTCCCTCGGCGGACAAATAAAGGTTTCATTCATTCATTATACATAGAAAGGGTAATAATGAGAATCACAAGCACATCGAGCACTTTGGAACCGGTGGGGGGAGAGAGTCAGACGATGCAAATGGTGTGGGTTTTAGAATTACGATTTCCAATTTAGGCGCATCGTTGAGTGAGCTGCTCTCATCTCGATTCAGCGACTTAATCCAATGAGCAGCAAGGTAAACTCATTCATCAAATGAATTATGGGAAATTACGAGATGCCGTCTAAACAGGGAACCTATCATCCTGTCTCTAAATATAGCATGCTATCTAAACTTTTTTTTTTTTTTTAAATCAGTGTGGCCTAAAAAGAAACAAACCCCAAGCAACACAAGCGCAGCCTGTTTTTATGCGTGGGTGTCATGTTTACACTCATGGCCTGACTGGCATCAATGGAGCAAAAGGTTGCAGGAAAGGGGGAAGAGATTGAGGGAGAGAATAAGGAAGTAGTGACTTCTTTGGTGAAAGGAGAAGTAAGTGTGCGTGCGTGCGTGCGTGCCTGCGTGTGTGCCTGCGTGCGCGTGTGTGTGTTTTCACCATTCAATGATTGTGTGAAGGCAGCCTGAGTTCATTGTCCACGCACGAGCCTTTGTACTCAAAGTAGGTCTTAGGAAGGAACGGTTGCAATGTGTGTGTTCGTGTGCATGCGTAGTGTGTGTGTGAGAGAGAGAGAGAGAGAGAGAGAGAGAGAGAGAGAGAGAGAGAGAGAGAGAGAGAGAGAGAGAGAGAGAGAGAGAGGAGAGAGAGAGAGAGAGAGAGAGAGAGAGAGAGAGAGAGAGAGAGAGAGAGAGAGAGAGAGAGAGAGAGAGAGAGAGAGAGAGAGAGAGAGAGAGAGAGAGAGAGAGAGAGAGAGAGAGAGAGGGAGAAACGGAGCGTTTTAAACACCTGCCCACTATATACCAATACATCAGAAACACATCCCACAGATGACAGCACATAACCCAAAGCTAGTTTGAATCTATGGACATAACAAAAAAAACTCCCATAAAAATAGTCTTGAGAAAAAAATTATGCTATTTGCTTCAAAAAAGTGTTTAAAACTGTATAACATTTCTACTTAATGCTGTACCCCCTCCAAATGAATATACCTTCCCCATTTTCAACTGTTTTTGTTGTGTTTTGACACTTGTTTTGTTGGTGTATGGTTTTCACACATTGGTTCAATGTCATGAAAAAGAATTTGGTCCTGAAGTGCTGAGCCAAAGAGAAGCCGGGTATGTGCCTGGATTTGAAAGAAAGACTAGGATGTGTGTGTGGACTCTGTACACTAACATGTACTCTGTGTGTGTGTGTGTGCGTGTGCATGTGCGTGCATGTTTCAAGTGCCGCTACAAGCATAGCGATGCGAAGGTGTGTGTGCTCTCAAGATCTTGACCACATATTGGTTCAAAGCAAAGAATTGGGCGTTGAAGTGCTGAGCCGGGGAAAAAAAAGCCTGGATTTGAAAGAAAGACTGTGTGTGTGTGTGTGTGTGTGTGTGTGTGTGTGTGTGTGTGTGTGTGCGTGTGTGTGTGTGTGTGTGTGTGTGTGTGTGGGTCAGTCGTGCAATGCACTGTGGGTAATGTAGGAAGCGAGAGTACGGTGCACTGTGGGTAATGTAGGAAGCGAGAGTACGGTGCACTGTGGGTAATGTAGGAAGCGAGAGTACGGTGCACTGTGAAGATGAAGGCACTGATTAACCAAATTAAACTATTTATTTGTATTTATACCATATACTGTATATGTTTTTTTGTTTTTTTTTACATGAACAGATAGCATACAAACGCATGAAGAATGTCATGTTGCATTGGCGAACTCATCCTTTAAATTCACATTTACAAAACCATATGGTTTCATGGTACAATAGACAGGACACACACACACACGCGCGCACACACACACCGCCAGGTACTAGCTTGTGTACTGTGCGCACACACACAGAATGCAATCCATCATGTTTTGTTTGTATAGTGGCGGGTTCAAATCCTCCCAGTCAGTGTTGGGGTTTAACCCCGACAGTGAGAAGACATATTTACACTGTCAGGATTAAAGCATCACTGCATGGGGGATTTGATTATATTATAGTGCAGAAAGCCATGCTCTCTGTGTCTGAGGGGAGAATCACATCACCCATTACTGTATATGGTAAACCCCCCCAAATCTATCCCCCTCTCTCTCTGTCTCTCTCTCTGTCTCTCTTTCTCCTCCATTTTTCACTCGTTCTCTACTTTCTCTGAGTATTTAGGGCTTTATTGCAGGGGGTTTTCAACCTTTTTTTTCATACCAGGGCCCACTATTTATTTAGAATTTGAGCCACGGACCACTGTTTGACATTTTAGCCCCACAAACCCCCAAAACGATAAAAAAAAAAGATTTATTTTGCCTTTGTCCACAATTCCAGGCTGGATTTAGGAAACAAAACAGTCCAACATACAGATCAAAATGACCATTAATCTTCTACATTCTCTAGTTGTGTAGACTTGGGGCACACGATTCACATGATGAATATTTGAACTCTTGAGAGCGTAAAACATGAAACCAAATGGACCCGCAAGGGTCCATTTGTTTTCATGTTTTACGCTCTCAAAGAGTTATCTGGTTAACCAACTGTCCATTATTTAGCCTGGGGACCACCGGGAATCCTCTCGGGGACCACTGTTGGTCCCCGGGACCACCTGTTGAAAACCCCTGCTTTATTGGCATGAGAAAACATGTATTCTTTTACATTGCCAAAGCGAAATGCACAATACAACATTTCAACAGTACAATCAAGGCAAAAAATAACATTTACATTCGAAAGATGGATTGATAAATACGTTATTAATCCAGAAGGAAATTTGCTTTGTCCACAGCTCCAGACAGTGCAATACAGACGTACAAGATAAAAAGCAGCATGATGGTGAACGTAACATTTGAAGGTTATGATCTTAAATTAACCATTGGAGCAAGAGACTCATCATAGAGCAATGTATTTACGAATAACAATAAGAAAAAAAAAAAAGAATTAAAACAGGAATTAAATGGGTGACAGTATAAAAAGGAGTATGCATTTTCTGTCAGGGATAGTTATACATCCATAATACTGTAGGAGGCATTAGCTTTATGCTCTCTCTGTCTCTCTCTACCTCTGTCTCTATCTCTAGCTCTCTTTGGCCACTGTTACATGCACAGAATCTATTCGGAATGAATGCTTGTGCATGTAAGGTAGCCTGGTCTAGCCCTCAATGATTTTGGCCTTGGGGGGGCGGGGTGCCGTGGGATCCACACGGCAGATGGAGCTGATCTGATTTGATCTCACCAACGTGTCGTCATCCCCGGCCCCTCCCGCGCCCGTCCACTGCTGTTCTACGTCACATCATTTAGAGCGACGCCCACCCCGGAAGGTTGACACCCCCCTCATGGCCACTTCGTGTAGCAGGTTAGTCCAGGCTTTCCGTCTTCGCGCAAGGCGGACGAAAATGAAAGCCTGGGTGTCGAGGCTACATGTAAGGTGACCAGATGTCCCTCTTTGCGTGGGACAGTTCCTCATTACCAAGACGACTGAACAGGCGTCAGTGTTCAAATGAAATAATATATGGTATTTCCACACATCAATATGACCTCAAGATGTTAATAATTTGCACGTTTCCCCACTTGTCCCACACATGCAATTCTTCTGTCCCTCAAATAGTTTGGATCTGGTCATCCCAAATCCAAGCTGAATATTTCAAATAGATTCTGCTCATGTAACAGCACCCTATGTCTCTCTCTCTCTCTCTCTCTCTTGCTCTCTCTGCCTCTCCCTGTCTCTCTCTCGGTCTCTCTCTCGGTCTCGCTCTCTCTCTCTCTCTCTCTCTCTCTCTCTCTCTCTCTCTCTCTCTCTCTCTCTCTCTCTCTCTCTCTCTCTCTCTCTCTCTCTCTGACTCTCCATGTCTCTCTCTCTGTGTCTCTCTCCATCTCTATAGATTGCTTTTCTTTTTCCACTTTCTCTACTGCTTGTCTCCGCAACTTCTCTCTCAGTCTTTTCCAATCCCTCTCTGTCTATAACCCCCATGCACGCAACACACACACGCACGCACACACACACACACACACACACACACACACACACACACACACACACACACGCACACACGCACATGCACACACACACACACACCATGGCGGTCACTGTAACAGTGTGTCGGTGTGAGTGCCTGCTGTTTTGCAATCTGTTGGCTGTCAAATTAGCGTACACCCAAACATGCACACGTGCGTGCACACACACGCACACAGACACACACGAACGAGCGCACATACGCGCTCACGCACAGACGCGCAGCACTCGCGCTGATGCACACGTACCTGTAGCCCACTCATAATTCTCTCACAGGGATTAGTGTACCTGCTAACACACACACACACACACACACACACACACACACACACACACACACACACACACACACACACACACACACACACACACACCACACACACACACACACACACACACACACAGAGCAGAGTGGTTATGCAAGCCACTGTGGGGGCGTGATCATGCTGTTTTCCACGCCATAGCTGACCTACACACACACACACACACACACACACACACACACACACACACACACACACACACACCCGCACCCGCACACATACGTTTTTTATCAGCTAACTTGTGCTTTAATTACTTACTCTGATACAAAATCTCTCTCTCTCTCTCTCTCTCTCTCTCTCCATCTCCCCGTTGCTTGCTCGCCCTCCTGTCCAGTAACGTGCTCTAGCTTCCTTCTCGGATGATGTTGCCATGGCGATGACCACTGCGCGGTCGCTGTTGACGAGGAACGATTTAATTGATTTGCGAAAAAACAATGGCGCCGGTCTGCCGAGCGGAGACCTCTACTGCATTGTTTGTTTACAACACACTGTTGTGCTCATTAGCATTCTCCCTTGTGCGCACGCGCGCGCACACACACACACAGGAACACAGAGGTTTTCGTGTGTGTGTCCTAGCCTTTCTTTCAAATCCTGGCTTTGTGTGATGCTGTAGTACTGTGGTTTTCAACCAGTTATCCAGGGACCACCAGCGGTCCTTGAGAGGGTTCCAGGTGGTCCCCACCTAAGTTGGTTGACCAGGTGAAAAGTTGGTTAGCTAGATGAACTCTTGAGAGCGTAAAAATAAGTTAAAATATTCATCTAAATTAGCACCACTTAATTAAGAAGTCTATTAGATTCTATTCTATTAAGAAGTCAGGGGTTTTCAACAGGTGGTCCGGGGACCACCAGTGGTCCTTGAGAAGGTTCCAGGTGGTCCCCAGGGTAAATGATGGAAAGTTGGTTAACCAGATGTAACTCTTGAGAATGTGAAAATGAAACCAAATGGACCCTTGTGGGTCCATTTGGTTTCATTTTCACACTCTCAAGAGTTAAAATATTCATCATCTGAATTAGCACCACTTAAACAAGAAGTCTACACTGTTTTGTTTCCCAAATCCAGCCTGGAATTGTGGACAAAACCAAAATAATTCTTTAGTTTTTAGGTCTTTGGGGTGAAAAATGTAATCAAATGGTGGTCCGTGGCTCAAATCCTGAATAAATGGTAGTCCCTGTGATGAAAAAGGTTGAAAACCCCTGTATTAAGAAGTAATTAGAGAAGTCATTAGAGAATGTACAGTAGAAGATTATTGGTCATTTTGATCTACTGTATGTTTGCGTGTTTTGTTTGCGAGAATCCAGTTCGGAATTGTGATCAAAATCTAACCTAAAATCTAACAAAATCCAAAGAAATCTTTAGTTTTGGGTGTGTGGGGTGAAAATGTTGTTAAAAAATGGTGCTCTGTGGCTACAATGCTGAATAAATAGTGGGCCTGGTGTCAAAAAGGTTGAAAACCACTGCTGTACAGTAGTACGATTAGCCTGAGCCTTCCTGATTGGCTCTCACTGACCCGTCCTTCGGCCAATGCTGCGCTATGCAGGGCTTGACACTAACACTTGCCCGCTTGCCCGGGGCAAGTAAAAAAAATGGTAGGGCAAGTGAAGACTGCTACCTGGTTGCCCGATCGGGCAAGTGTGTGACTTAGTGCACTATAACACAACACAAGATAAATTTGTCTTGAAGGCAGTCATTGCACTCTGCCTCTGTGTCTTTCCCTGCTTTCTAGCTATCCACAATTCCAGGCTGGAGTTGGGAAACAAAACAGGCAAATTAACATACACATCAAAATGACCTAAGCTTCTACATTCTCTAGTTGTGTAGACCTGGGCTAATTAAGATGATGAATTTTAACTCTTGAGAGTGTAAAAATGAAACCAAATGGACCCGCAAGGGTCCATTTGGTTTCATGTTTACGTTCTCAAGAGTTACATCTGGTTAAACTTAAATGCAAAATTTACAATATATTTTTTGGGGGCAAGTGACCATGAGCAGAGGGCAAGTAGAACCTGACTTGCACTTGCCCAATGGGCAAGTGCCTCAGAGACCTTAGTGTCAACCCCTGGCTATGTCACATCATTTGGACCGACGCCCATCCAGAAGGGTTGACTTTTACACTTCCAGCCACTGAGTGGCCAAAAAGTTTCTCAAGGCTTACACAGGGATTTCTTGGTTTTGCAAGCTTTAGTTCTACTGACCTTCAAGCATAATCAACAAAAGTGACGCCTGAAGTTCAGTCAGACCAAAAGCTTGCAAAATAAATTCATGTTTGTTCTCGTTGTCACTCCGTGACTCCAGCAGCCCACTTAAAGGCCCAGTGAAGCGAAAAGTATGCTCTTTAGACCACATCTGTGGTCATTGTAATTTGTATGGCCAGAATGGCCATTGTTATATCTCAAAGCGACAGCCACAAGTATTCATATGCATAACAAAACGTCTAATATTTTATACATTTTTGTATGTCCTTTAAAAAAAGTATAACATATTAAATGTTTTTAGCCTAGTCCAGTGGTCCAGGGACCGCCAGTGGTCCTTGAGATGGATGGTTCGAGGTGGTCACCAGCTAAGTTGGTTAACCGGATGAAAAGTTACTTAACCAGATGTAACTCTTGAGAGCGTAAACGTGAAACCAAATGGACCCTTGCGGGTGCATTTCATTTTCATGTTTACAATCTGGTTAACCAGACTTTCCATCGTTTAGCCCAGGGACCACATTGAACCCTCTCAAGGACCGCTAGTGGTCCCCCCAGACCACGGGTTGAAAACCACTGGTCTATTTGGTTCACTCTCTGAGTTACAGTCCACTTGATTCGTAAGTATCTCTAATCTACGATAGGTATACCCATTAAAAACTTCCTCAAGTACCCCTAGGGGTCCCCGTGGCCACACTTTGGGAACCGCTGGCTCATAAATAATGGACCTTGACATAAAAGGGTTTAAACCACTACTGAAGTAGAATGTTAAAAAGATAAATCTATATAATAATGGGGGAGAGATACGCGGTTCCTCCCATATAACGACAGTGAAATAAATCCAGGATATAGGGAGAGATGTACCAGCCGTGGAGACACGATACCAAGACACTGGTGGGGAGAGATGGAGGATTAATTATTCATGCCATGCAGTCTGTAGGAGTAAAGTGGCTTTGAACACGCACATGCTGTATTATGCACAAATAATATGCATTCAGCACGCATGGACATGGACACGTCTATGCATACAGATGACGCACGCACACACACACGGACACACACACACACACACACACCACACACACACACACACACACACACACACACACACACACACACACACACACACACACACACACACACACACACACACACACACACACACACACGTACGGACACGCACACACGCACTGTTTCCATAATCCGTATTCTAGTCACAAACGCACACACGCTTGATTGTATTATACTTAGTCCTGTACTAATACGTACTGTATATATACTTACCGAAAATAGCAGATCTTCAAGATCATTTTGAAGTACACTGTAAATCCAAACTAACTTACTAAACTAACTAGAGCCCGACCAATATATGGGTTGTACCGATATATCGGCATGGATATCACCGATGCCGATATCATTGGCCATTATATCTGTAAAAGATGGCAGATATATTGGCTGATATACAGTATACCTGCAACAGAAATAGAAAGACAGAAAAGCAAGGTGTGGAATTATTCCACAAAAGTAAGCGATGAAGTCACGCTATTTAAATGTTTTCAATGTCGTAGTCTATTGTTAACTTGGAAAAGGTAAAATAGATTTGAAGTTTTAGAAGTTTAGAAGTTTTTCAAATGTATTTGTTTTATTTTTATTTTACCGTAATTCATTATTAAACATCGGTCCAAAACATTAGTAACGTCGGTGGAGGTTTTTCACAAAAAAATGTTAACGGCATCAGTAACCCAAATACGGCATTGGTCAGGCTCTAAAACGAACCTCCACTCACAATGTCTATTTCTTAAATCTTGCTATAGGCCTGTGTGCATGCACACACACACACACACACACACACACACACACACACACACACACACACACACACACACACACACACACACACACACACACGGGGGCACACAGTCCATCCCGTGAGCTTGTACTTGCTGGAATACCGCGTTGTTGACTTTATACTCCATGAATATACTTTTAACCACGAAGAATGTCCATCAAAGCCACAAGCGGTCATCCTACTGTAACACACACGCACGCACTCACCACCACGCACACACGCGCACGCAATACACACACACGCATGCATGCACACACATGCATGCACGGACAATGCGTAAAAATAGACGGACGCACAAACAAAACGGACACATGGTCTCTCTCATATGCCCACATAAAATACACACATCCATAAAAATAGACGGATAGCGCCCAAAATAGACTCGTGCACAGTGCACACATGCATGCACGCACGCACTTGAGGTGGCTCATCTCCATTTTTAGATCCTCCCTAGAGACACAGCGTCTGTATTTAGAAATCTGTTGTAGTTAAATAAATAGTTGGACATCGTAGTAATGTGTGTGCAGGGGCGGATTGGCCATCTGGAGTACAGGGAGTTTTCCCGGTGGCCGGCGCCACCTAGTGGCCTGGACAAGATCCAAAATGCACTAGTGGGACTTCCAAAATGCACTAGAATGTGCTAGATGCTCGCCTGGAACATACAGATCAAAATGACCACTAATCTTCTACATTCTCTAGTTGTGTAGACTAAGTTGGACTAATTCACATGATGAATATTTTAACTCTTGAAAAAAAAAAAAAGAAACCAAATGGACTCGCAAGGGTCCATTTGGTTTAATTTTTACGCTCTCAAAGAGTTACATCTGGTTAACCAGCTGCCCCCCACCCCACCCAGGGTGGCCTGGCAAAGGCAAAATTGTCCTGGTGGGGAAAATATATGCCAATCCGCCCCTGTGTGTGTATATGTGTGTGCGCGCGCACGCAGGCGCGTGTGTGTGTGCACACAGGCGTGTGTGTGCGTACAGCTGTGCATGAAGAGATGCGTAACGCAAGAAAATACCGACATGAGTTGAATTAATGTGAGATGACATGAGCAGAATACATGAAGGGCAGAGATATATATGGAAAGAGTGAAAGAGAGAGAGATGGAGGGGAGAGTTGTCTATTCACAGTGTGACATCTTCAGTGACCAGTATAACAGAATAGTCTCCATTTATGGGAATGAACCGTATTGTCAACAACTGCAGCTTTAGTCCACTATCTGATATTCAATCTACAAACTGAAATCTGAGTAAAGCGAAGGGCGATTTAAGTTACACTATCAATACTTCACATGAGTAGGACTATACTGTATAAGTATAAGTCTGGAGTTCAAAATGCATTTGAGTAAGTAAGTAAGCTTTATTTATAAAGCACCTTTCGCAGAGAGGCCTCACAAGGTGCTGTACATGTAAAACATACAATAATAGACAAACGATAAAAACAGATGCTATACAGTTAAGCTAAAGGCAAAAAACGGTGAGTAAAAGTACTAGTATTGGCAGCAATGTGTATTTTAACTCCATTAACAGAATTATCACGACTTTTGGAATGATTGATTATTCTGTTGTCTGCTTAGCACTCCAAACGTCATTTTAGGCTTTGTTTTATTAACAAGCTCATTAACTCACTGCACACCACCTCATGAAGTCCTTTAAGTGGTGACTGCACTACAAAACCCAGAAATCACCTCACACACTTTACAACTATAATTAATAAATGATAAATGATATAGCTTTAAAGACAGGGTATCATGCTAATATCAACTTTTTCTCATTTTAACTATGACAAAGTTGTGATAACATTCGAAAATGCAAACATATGGCTATATAAAGCCGTTTCTATGCTGTATCGGGTCGGAGGACACTCTTCTGAAAAACCCCTCCCACCAGCTCGGAAATGCCCGAGCCAAAACAGCGCGTCACCAGTAGAACACGCTGACGTCACACCTCTAGGAACACATAGGAACACATGTTAAAAACTCCTCGGAATTCCATTATTTTAGCGTCATGTTAATGAAGTAAATAAAAATCTTTTTTGGTTAGCATGACCAGGGACCGCTATACTATGCACTCGAGATTTTTTGTAAATAATCCGCCAGCCGTTTTTGCATTATCTACGGGGAAAACACGGCTGTGCACGGCTCGCATTTCTACACAGGCTTGGGGGGCGTGTCTTTCTTGAGTCACTGTATCCAACACCTCCAGGCTGGTTCCAGCGGGCCACGCTTGCTAGCCTGCCCATGAAGAGATTACGTCCCTTGGGCAGGCTAGTGAGGTTTACTCGGTGTCGGTATGGGGGGGAAATAGACAGAGTTGCGATATTGAGGGGGCAGAAAATAGTCTGGTTACGTGGTTCATGTACTTGCGCGAGCCCATAGACTCTAATGTATGTAGTAACTTCTTCCTGTTCTCTCCCCAGCTAGTTATCTATATAACGTAATATAGGCTATAATATAAAAAATAGCTCTTTAATGTGAGCAAGGCGGGGAGTTATAATCAGTAATATTGTTATAACCAGAATTATTTCGACCAGATGTAAACCATATGGCATAATGACGGTCGTATTGCAGTATAAATAAAGCCTCTGTATAGCCTGGCTCAGCCCTGAATCAGCACCGTAAAAATACTACCTTATTTTTTCTTTGTGATTCAAGTAAATAATGAAGTGAGACGAGTGAAACAGAATGGCAGTCCGTTTCACTTCATTGAGGTATAGCCTCTGTATTCAACAATGAGAACAATCAACCATTATTATTGAGCGTCATTCGGAATCTGAATATTAGAAGAACATTAGCTCCGTCGGAACCCCACTCTCTGCTCCGTCCCTCCGCTCCCATCTCTAGTTCAACTTCTTAGATACAAGAAATAATAATCACACCGCTGCCGTGGGATCGTCCAGTAATAATACTAGTAATAATAACAGAAAATAACTTTAACGCCAAACGCATGGGTTTGGTCATTGCATCCACTGCTGCTGGACTGCCGTTATACATGTACCCGGACATGATGTAGCATTTTAGCTATCCCCCCATATGCCAACACACATTTTCACTAAATATCCCCGGTAATTCACATCGATAATTAAAAATAATACTCTCTATGTTGGCCCGGGGGCTAGAATTGTCCCCGTTGCCGGGAGAAGACCAAAAACAGTTTCAAAAAGGAAAAGAATAGATGCAATGATTCAGCCCGGTTGGAAGTCAAAGCTAGTTAGCTAGCTTCCTTGGGCTAATGCAACCAGCCCGCAATGCCTGTGCTGGATAGCATAGCATAGCATAGTAGGCTATCCTACTACTATGCTATGCTATGCTACTGTGGATAACTTTAGCCGGAAGCTGGCCGAGTGTACCACTGCAGACGTCACGCAATGGCACGTTCGGCTCTTTTCCCGAATACAACCTTTTCAGCGAAGCAGGGGGGGGCGCTCAACTTCTTTCTTCAACTCTGCCTATATATTGTATTTTTTCTGAAACGACTTTTTTTCTGGACATCTTTAGGGGGTCATTGATAGATATGCGTCATTAGTTTTTAAAGGAAATATCCGTGATACCTACTCTTTAAATGCATTTATCTCTGAAGCACATCATCAACTCATTTTATTTCCCCCTTACAGTAGACACCTTTCGATGTCTTTGGATATCACTCATTTATTTGCACAAATCCACAAGTTACTATTGAGTTACTATTGAGCCTAATGGGAGCAAGCCTAGCTTTCTGAATTAGCCTAGAGGCATTTCTATCTCTGGGACCCCACGATTGTAACATCACTGTTAATTTAACCCTGAGAGTGTAAGAATCGTGGTTTGGACTCCTCATGCAAGGCAGGAAGCATGAGGTCAGTCAGAGAGTATAGCACTCAGGAATACACTAAACAATTGACCAAAAACTAAAAAAAAAAAAAGATGAGCACAGAGTTATGCCTTCTACTGTTACATCTCGCCATCTGCACTACCCAAGTGATGCCGCTGCAATTTATTTTCGGAAGATGAATTATAGGTTTTATTGGGCGGATATTAAGGTGACACACACACACACACACACACACACACACACACACACACACACACACACACACACACACACACACACACACACACACACACACACACACACACACAGGGCCGGTTAGGATATGAGTCATGGCTGAGGCTAGGTGGGATGATGAGATATGAATAAGCACAAAGTGGCTGAACATGATGTTCCTGGAGAGGAACACATACTTCCATATCCTTGAAGCTAACAGCAGTAGCATAGCGTTGGGATGAAGAGACACTGAGCTGCACTCATTGTATCCCTTTTCGGAACGTTAAAAAAAATACGGCAGATCTAATAAGCATCACAAGGCAACACATTGTAGATCAGCCTGTCTGTCGGCAAGACTGTTAGGGCTGCAGCGCAGGTTAGTGTGTGTTACGTTGTAATAGGATAATGAATCGTCAAATTTTAGAGTAAAAATGCAACGTTTGCCTCTGAGTCGTAGTGGAGTAAAAGTATTAAATTCTAAAATAATAGATAAAAACTGTCCTTAACCAGTTCAGCCCTATGTATTTTTTTTAAATTCTGCCTGATATTCTAATTACATATCCAGACTAAATCTTATAACTCCACAATTAGAGGGTCCAGTACATTTGTGGTGTCTATGCATGAGAGAAATCTTGAAAAATGTTTTAAGTGTATTAAGTGGACGTTTAGTCCACTTAATACACAGAACAGAGTGACAGCAGGTTTGATTTGATTTTATCTTTTTTTTTACCTTGATTTCTTGATTAACTCGCATTTTTTTTAATTATCTTACAAAATATTATAGCAATTCTTTTTTTAAAATATTCTATCACATCTGGCCGTAACGGATCACAAGGTCGACTGAATGTGAAGGACGCCGCTGCCTCCTCCACACGGGAGAACAGTTTTTACACTTTTTATGAGGTGTCCACACATCCACCCATCTAGTTCTCACCTTAGTCTGACTCACCTGAACTTAAGCCTCGCCCGCAGCTGTTGCTATATCAGGGGCGGATCTAGGCATAGGCATGGGGGGGCAATGCTCCCCCTAAATGCCCAGTCTGCCCCACCAAACATGGTGGCATGCAAAACAACCCAAGATATTTCAGTGCTTATATTTAAAAGTATTTGAAACACTACTGAAAATGGTATGGGTGGCGGCTTCATGAAGCCGCCCTCTTACCATTTTCTTCTGCCCCCCCCCCCCCCCCCCCCAATTGGGAAATGTTATATCCACCCCTGTGCCGTATGATAATGGCGGAGAGAGTTTTAGGGTTGCGAGGCTTTCTTCAGTCTGTAAAATGAGTGTCAAAAATAAAAATTCACGTGAAAAATTTCACGGGAATTTTCGTGAAAATTCATGAAAATCGACATGATCAGTGTATTTTAAAGATGAGACCCTTACATTGCAAGTTGCTGCAGTGTTTCTCTGTCTTCCATGCCATCCATCCATCCAGTATCTTATCAGTCTTTGGTTTACTGTGTGTGCGTGACAGGGCAGATATTCTCTGAAAGTATCAAGATTTTACCAGCCGATAGTGTTTGAATTAAAGGGCTCAGGTCACAGACCTTGGGAGCAGCAGACTCTCTGTGCAGAGAGAAACAGAGTGTGTCTGTGGAGAGAGAAAGAGGGCAATCTGCGAGGCAGACTAAACTGTCACAATTGGCGTTGACAGCTAGGAGGCCACACTATTACGGTCCAGACACACACAGAGGACTCGCTCCATCCGTCACGCTAGAAAGAAACCCAAAGGGATATTCGTATAGGAAAATAAATGGAATTGCCAGTAGGTGCACTCTGGCAACACTAGTTGCCATTAGAGGGCAGAACTTTGGCTATTTTCAGCGTGTAACCAAAGTGTACAATCAGCCATTACAGCGCCATCCCTGTCCCCAGTGAGCCCCTGGGGTCAATAAACACTAGTTTCAGTTTGGGTTTTTGGGAGAAAAGCCTTTCGTCCAATCAGGATGGGAGGGGGCCTTCCTTCCAATCAGGGTCGAGTGGGGGTGGGGCCTTGGTGTATGTGCTGTTGGCACTTACATCAAAAAACCAACATGAGTTATTTGCCCCTCAAAAGCACTAAGATGTAAACTCAACAAACTGTGACTGAACTGAAACTAAATCAACCGTCAAGATCAGCGGGAATGTGAGAGAGGAGAGCGAGAAGCAGCGAGAGATACGAGCCGAGGGGGAAATGGGCGTTGACGCCAGAGACGCCAGTCGTAACGATGAAGGAGAGATGAGATGAGAGAGGGAGGGAGAGTGGAAAATGAGCTTAAGGACTAACCGAAACGACGGGGAGAGGCTGGGAAGATATCGAACAGCAAGGATGGAAGAGGAGGGCGGGGTATTGATCTGGGTGGGTGGATGGAGGGAGGGAGGGAGGGAGGGAGGGAGGGATGGAAGGATGGATGGATGGATGGATGGATGGATGGATGGATGGATGGATGGGAGGTATTGATCAAGGGGTGGAATGAGAGAGAGAGAGGGGAGAGAGATGGCCAGTATATGAATGTGCAGATCATTTTCTATTAGCCTAACACACACACACACACACACACACACACACACACACACACACACACACACACACACACACACATATACTCATGGCCGACCGAGTCATTCTCTGCTGTCTGTTGCAAGATTTTTCAAAAAAAAAAAAAAAAAAAAAAAAAAAAAAATAGGGTGCAGTGAAGAAGCAGGTGATTGCGAGATTTTCTCAAAAAGACTTAGAAAGTGTTGGGACTGTGGTGAGACTGTGGCTCAGGAGATGGAGCAGGTTGTCCAACGATCCATGGGTTGGTGGTTCGAATCCCGGCTCTCCTCCCTCTGTCTGTGTGTGTCTTTGGACAAGACACTGAACCCTGCCAATGTGCTGGTTTTGCCTCGCATGCTTTCTACTGCAATCAGTGTATGAATGTGTGTGTGGAAAGGTGAATGTAATGCACTGGATAAAGACGCTTATAAATGCACCATTTAACATTTCTATAAACAGAATGACTTTCACATACTGGGTGTGTAACGATATAGTGACTATCGAAATAAATACATTTTTTTTAAATTCTGTTTAAAATCAAAATATATGGTTTTAATATCCTGTTGGTGCATTTGCAATGTAAAGAATGGGCATTGAATCATTTAGGCATCTCAAGTATGTAATGCATTGTATTTACATTTACAATGTCCACCTATATGTCTGGGTTTACTTATTTATATCCATACATTTTCCCTTAAAAAAACCTGCAGTATCCACATGTTTCACAAATGCAGTATATAATGTATTTGCTAAATAGTCATCGTATCGATTTTAGAACATTGAATCGATTCGTATCGTGTCGCCAGAATGCACCAATATTGTCTACTGTATGTATCGTATTGCTGTTGTCTCAGAGTACTGAAATAACTACAACGGATAAAATGAGTAATGATTAAACAGACTAGCTACGATCCCAAACGAAAAATAATCAAAATAATAATGTTGGAAAGCATTGACCTGAGTTGACCCCAGAAGACGTGATGTGAGTTTTAAGGGGCGTGTGGAGCCTGCGTTCCAAGCAGAGAGCAGATCGCTCTGACTTCATTGCTGTGTGTCGAGGCTTTAAGCTTTATACATAATTCAGTATATTGCCGAAGAGCACAGCCAGAACTAGGCTAGTGGAGTGAAGAGACTGCTGACTGTTTCCTTTGACCGCACCGTGTTAAACATTATGAAATTAAAGATTGACAGCCAGAGGACGTTCTGGCTGGCGGCGGAGCGGGAAATTGCCTGCCCATGCACCAGTACGGGAGCGACAGGGTTACAGTCCAGCGCCTGCTGGTGCATCTAGTTCTGTAATAGCCTGGATCCAGCCCTGAAAGATGTGCCATGATTTTTTTCTACTCTAAAACATGATCTTCAGGTATTAATGTTATATGAAAAGTAAGATTTTTTTCCCTCAAAAAAGTGTACACTGTTTGTTAAACTGTCATTTTTATGACTTTCAGACTGAACTGAAGTGACATGAAATGACAATTCAGAATGTGGTCAGGCTGAGCTCTGTGGATCTAAATCCTAAAATGTAGGTGATCAGCCAGATCTGTATTTGGCATCTGAAGATATTGTTCTAGGGACCTCCCAAAACCCAGTCTAAAAAAAAAAAAAAAAAAAAAAACATAGATCTACAAACTTGTATAAGCCGTGATTTAAAAATAGTCATAAAGTCGAAAACAGAATAACACATTCACGTTCAGAATGCCAGAAAACACTGGCCTTTGGGTGTGTGAAACGGGCCGGTTACCGCGTCGCGGCTTTCCCTGCTCGGACAATACCGTATAGCCAGGGACAGACAGACATACCGGTACAGCACACCCTGGGCATTATGCGGCCCGGGGGCCAAATGCGGCCCTTTGGCCGATTCTGACCGGCCCGGGGACCACCAGTGGTCCTTGAGAGAGTTCCAGTTAAATATGGAAAATTGGTTAACCAGATGTAACTCTTTGAGAGCGTAAACATGAAACCAAATGGACCCTTGCGGGTCCATTTGGTTTCATGTTTACACTCTCAAGAGTTAAAATATTTATCTGAATTAGCCAGAGAATGTAAAAGAATGGTCATTTTTGATCTATGTTTGCCTGTTTTGTTTGTGAATTGAGGACCCTGGTGTCAAAATGGTTGGTCTTACTCTTACTTTTACCTTGAAAATTAAATTAATACTACGCAGTGGAGGGCCAACGCAGACTTTAGTTCATCTTTTAGTCTTGGCCCTCCACAATATTTTACGTATCTCATTTGGCCCCTTGGAAAAATAATTGCCCACCCCTGCGGTACTGTATAGCGAAATAAGTATAAAGACAAGCTAGAATGGTGCTGTGTGTAGTCGTGTGGCTCCTCACCTACCTCCATATTTGACAAGAACGTTAAGTACAGTACTTATACCGTCCCACGCAGCTGCCAATAGAATTGTGAAGGAGGTAAAGGCGAGAGCTGTGCGGTACCGACACGTTGTCTCTGTCGGATAGAAACGGGGGTGGATCTAGGCTTGGGTATGGGGCCCACCTAAATGCCCTGACTGCAACCCAAGATATTTCAAATTGCTTGTATTTAAAATGATTAGAAACACTACTACTAAACTAAACAGCATTTCATTATTGAAAACAGAAAACTCTCTAAGTCAGACCTTTAGCTTTATGCATGCTGTGTGTCTGTTGCAACTTCAACAACAACTGATGTTATTATTGATGCTTTATCCCCCCCCCCCAAATTGGGAAATGTTACATTCGCCCCTGGATAGAAACCTGTGGATATGAACCAGTATTTTTTTCCGTCTCCTATCTTTTTGTTCTTTAAACAAAAAAATACACTGTATCAAAACACCTAATGTAATGAAACTGAAATCTGACTAAAGCCAGAGACGACATAGCCTATCAGAAGTCGTGGCATTGCCTGGAGCAGTGGTTTTCAACCTTTTTTGATCCCAGGGCCCTTTATTTATTCAGCATTTGTAGCCACATTTCACTGGTCACTCAAACATCTTTCTTGTTGGAGAAGCTGTTGGCCGTGTAAAGTGAACTGCCCCGCGTGCAGTTAGGGCGAAGCGTGGTGCAATGTGCTGCGCGTTGACCCAGTAAGATGACACGCACGCTGCTGCTAAAATAAACCACCAACACTCCTTATTCCCGGTCAGCACTTTGAATAGGGACAACGTGTGCGTATGTGTGTCTTGTGTATAAGACCTCGTTTGAGAGTTGTGAAGGAAAAACGAAGGTCTTTTAAAGAACTCTTTGGCGCAGTAGAGCGGTGGGTTGGTTTAATTCTATGGTTTCTAATGGTTTCGGTCATTCCTCGTCATTGAGGTGTGACCCCTTTATCCAAGGCGCTTTACATAGATGGTACACCCATTCACACACACATTCATAGACTGAAGGCAGTGGAAACCATGCAAGGGACACTTCGACACTAACTCTGCGGGAACCCGGGATCGAACCGGCAACCTTGTGGTTACCATCTGGTTACTCTACCTCTGAGCCACTGCCACCCTGACAACCCGGTAAATTGTGACGCAACACTGAATCGTTGGTAAAACCACGAGAAGTCCATATGTTTATGTTGTTTCTATCTATGTAAGGCAGGTGTTTGAGAGGATTCCAGGTGGTCCTCAGCTAAGTTGGTTAACCTGATGTAACTCTTGAGAACGTAAAAATTAAACCAAATGGACCCTTGCGGGTCCATTTGGTTTCATTTTTACACTCTCAAGAGTTAAAATATTCAGCATCTGAATTAGCCATTTTGGTCCGTGGCTCAAATCCTGAATAAATGGTGGTCCCTGGGATGAAAAAAGGTTGAAAACCCCTGATGTAAGGAGTAACAACAGACTTTGTGGCTATAGCTGCCTTCTCGAGACATTTGTGGCCACAGTGACTACGTCTATCATTGTAGAAATGTTATTTTTCAGCGAATTCTCTTCGTTTCAATGGTAACTCTCGAAGAATAGAAACATTACACTGCAGGGTACCACGCCTGCAGTGCCTATAGGAACTTGCCCGCAGGGCGAGTTCTGAAGGTGTTGCATAAGTGGCGCTGCAGGCCTGGTTTATTGACTTGGTAGCCTCCATAGCCAGGCTTTTGATTTGTATGCATTCTGCTAAAAAAAAAGATAATAATGAAAGCCTGGGGGGATGAGATGCATGTCCTGGTCTAGGAGTTGGGATTGAACTACAGTGCAGTGAGATGTCACTCGAAATAAACTGGGCAGCAAGTTTGGAAAACTAACTTTGGGATTTTTTTCTTCCTCCACCTTAATACCGACTGGTCTATTGTGTTAGGCATGTTTACAACACGGTATGCAGGGCTTGACACTAACACTTGCCCGGGGCAAGTGAAGACTGCTACCTGGTTGCCCGATCGGGCAAGTGTGCAACTTAGTGCACTATAACACAACACAAGATAAATTTGTCTTGAAGGCAGTCATTGCACTCTGCCTCTGTGTCTTTCCCTGCTTTCTAGCTATCCACAATTCCAGGCTGGATTTGGGAAACAAAACAGGCAAATTAACATACACATCAAAATGACCTAATCTTCTACATTCTCTAGTTGTGTAGACCTGGGCTAATTAAGATGATGAATTTTAACTCTTGAGAGTGAAAAATGAAACCAATTGGACCCGCAAGGGTCCATTTGGTTTCGTTTTTACGTTCTCAAGAGTTGCATCTGGTTAACCAACTTAACTGGGGACCACCTGGAACCCTCTCAGGGACCACTGGTGGTCCCCGGACCACCTGTTTAAAACCCCTGGTTTAAAGCACCCAAGTAGGAAGTAAACTTAAATGCAAACTTTGTAATATATTTTTGGGGGGCAAGTGACCATGAGCTGAGGGCAAGTAGAACCTGACTTGCACTTGCCCGATGGGCAAGTGCCTCAGAGACCTTAGTGTCAACCCCTGGTATGGCATGCAGAGATCGGACATTCAGGAATGGTAACCACAACACAACTAATCACCTGACTGTTTGTGAAGCAGAATTTGACTCCACTCATTGTGGCAGTGAACAAAACGTCAATGGTCAATAAAAAACAATTGTCGATTGCCCTGTGACCATTTCAGCTGTTTTGATCACTGACAAAGAATAAGAGCCGGTATGGCTGAAATAATTTTGGGGCTAAGAATCTCAGGGAAGGAGTTATTAACAGACCCTGCCAAAAGGTTCATTCTGAACTCCCCCCTCAAGGAACATTAGAACGCGAAAGAAATACCGGATACTGGGGGTTTTCTCCGTTGGTGGGAGACACGTACAGTACGTACGGCACGCTGCTTCTTGATTTCACTCGCGGCAAGGTCAAACATCATGTCCACGCACCGATGAAGGCGGTATATAGCCGGAGGGGGGAGACAGGAATCACAGGGGGGGGGGGTTGGGGGGGGGGGGGTTGGCACACAAAGATTAGGTAATTCCTCTGAGCAGTTTACAAACACTCTGCAACCGCAATTAAGCAGGGCTCTCTTTGAAGCACGCGCAGCCGCGCACGGCACGGCACTGCACGGCACGCTCTGCAATTATGTCTGGCACTCTCTCTCTCTCTCTTCTCTCTCTCTCTCTGTCTCTCTCTCTGTCTCTGTCTCTCTCTCTGTCTCTCTGTCTCTCTCCCTGTCTCTGTCTCTCTCTCTGTCTGTCTCTATCCACCCCCTCTCTCTCTCTGTCTCTCCCTGTCTCTGTCTCTCTCTCTGTCTGTCTCTACCCCCCCTCTCTCTCTCTGTCTCTGTCTCTCTCTCTCTCCTCTCCTCGTCTCCTCTCTCTCTCTCTCTCTCTCTCTCTCTCTCTCCTCTCTCTCCTCTCTCTCTTCCTCCTCTCTCTGTCTCTCTCTCTGTCTCTGTCTCTCTCTCTTCTCTCTCTCTTCTCTCTCTCTCTTCTGTCTCTGTCTCTGCCTCCCTTTCTCTGTCTCTCTGTTTTATTGCTTTTTCTGTAAAGTGACATGCCATGTAAGTGCAGCACTACTGGTGTACATGCGTGCGTAAATGCACACACACACACACACACACACCACACACCACACAACACACACACACACAACACACACACACACACACACACACACACACACACACACACACACACACACACACACACACACACACACACGTATTATGCACTACAGTAGAAAGGCTAATAACTCCCTCCGTGCATGGAATCCCAATAGACACAGACACACACACTATTGATTCATTCGTATGCTGAAAAGGTGCGCTCTCTCTGTCTAATGGCTGTGAAAATAGCCTATAATACAAATCAGTTCGCTGGCACCAAAGAAGCTTTCCACACAGGGAGTCTGTGTCTAAATAAATCCATATCAATTCAGGGGTCCGTGACACGAAAAAGAAAAATGTCTGTGTATTGGCCAATTGCAGAGTCTGGGTCTTAACAAGCAACATTATTCTCGCAGTGAAGGCAAAGGTTTGACAAAACACACAGAAACATCGCTTAGACCTTCCTTTCCTCAGCGCAGTGGCATTTCTAAGCAATTTGGAGCCCCAGGCAAGATTTTCCCTGGAGCCAAATGGACCCCCTTACCCCCTGACCAAATGGACCTGTAAGGGTCCATTTGGTATGGAGGGGCTGTGTGACGTTATGCCTATGACAGGCACAGTAAAATGGCGCCCCCCAAGGATAAAACCGCCCATACAAACTTCCAAATGAGGGCAAGACGACATCAAGCTGGATACACTTGCGTCAGCGGGGCCTCTATGGCTCTGTAGGTCGGGGGTGTTAGTTTCCGCCGGTGTGTGTCGTTGTACACACATCCAGACATGTTTAAGGGGAATTCCACCCAATTTCAACATTTTTTTCTGAAAGTGTACAAATGCAACCAAATCCATTTGTACGCTCTCAGAAAAAAGAAGCATCTAAAGAAATCCATTAACGCGGTGAAAAAACATCTTGATGATGTCATCAAGATGTTTCACCATGTTAGTGGTTTTCTTCAGACCTCCATTTCTTGGGAACACAGAATGGGGGAACTTTTCTTATCATGTCCACCCAACATCTTGAAACTACATCAATGACATAGTAAAATGTTGAAAGTGGGTGGAATTCCCCTTTAATGTATGTATCCATATGAGGCTTATTAGCCTGGGATCCTAAAGCATGTCTGGGCGTCGCCCGGTACCCCCCCCCCCCCCCCCCCAGGCAACTGCCTAGTCTGCCTAATGGCAAAAACGCCCCTGCTGATAATGAGAGAGAGAGAGAGAGAGAGAAGAAGGGAGAGAAAGAGATGCAGTGTAATGGTGGTGCTGATGTCTCTCTGGCTGGCGTGTAGTGGCTGTTTCTATTGATCTGCCACTGTAATTGCATTGTGAGCTCCAACACTGTAAGCCAGCTGTCACACAAGGAGCACTCCTCCATTTGAAATGCAGGAAATAAAAGAGGAAAGGAGAGATTGGAAGAGCTTTTATAGCAGGGGTTTTCAACCTTTTTCATACCAGAGCCCAATATTTATTCAGAAATTGAGCCACTGAGGATCACCGATTAAGGACATTTTAGCCCCCACAGACCCCTAAAAAACGAAAGATTTCTTTTGTTTTTGGACACAATTCCAGGCTGGATTTTTGCAAACAAAATACAAGCAGATACAGTAGATCAAAATGACCATTAATCTTCTACATTCTCTAAGTGTGTACTTCAGATGATGAATATACTCTTGAGTGTAAACATGAAACCAAATGGACCCGCAATTCATTTTTACGCTCTCAAGAGTTACATTTGGTTAACCAACTTCTCATGTGGTTAACCACCTCAGCTGGGACCACCTGGAACCCTCTCAAGGACCACTGATGTTTCCCGGACCACGGGTTGAAAACCACTGCTTTAGAATGTCGCAGTCCCGCCCCCTCGCCTGTTCCAGTAGTGAATTCTCCAATTTGTTTTTTTCCTCATAGACTTTTCAAAGGGTATTTATCCTTTTAAGTACAAAGCCAACTCGGTATAGTGACAAATCATGACAACAAACACAACATTTTGGACAAAACTAATGATTACAAACATGAAAAAAGCATCAAACAGACTCACTCCCAAGGGTTCCCGGGTTTTGTTTGATAGCGTAGGAGTGTGCTCCAAAATGGAGAAAACAAAACAAATGCCTGTAGAATTGAAATAGCAGTGCAACAGCAAATCCTACTTTCTCAATGTATGTAATTTAGATATCATTTATATTCTTAGAGACAAAAGCCCAGAGTGTATATAAGCATACTGTCATTTCATTATTTACAGTAGATATTCTACTGTTACTTTCACACCAAAGGTTCAAGACAGGTCTTGACGCATTTCCTTGCATTTTGATGATACTGTTTGTTTGTTGCACGTTGAAGCGTGTTGACGCACGTTTTGTTCCAAGTGCTTTAGACAAATGTTAGGCTCTTACATATGATTATTGATGACGCTATTTATGTATTCGATTCACTACTGTGTTTTGGTCTTGCTTACTGTAAGTCACTTTTCTAAGCATTAGCGTCAGCTTTAGCTAGTGAAAGTATTATCATTAGCATTAGCTTTAGCTACTGAAAGCATTAACATTATCGTTAGTTTTAGCTAGTGAAAGCATTAACATTATCGTTAGCCTGGTCTAGCCCTCAATGATTTGGCCTTGGGGAGGCGGGGTGTCGTGGGATCCACACGCAGATGAGCTGCACTCTGAATTGGTCTCACTAACGTGTCGTCATCTCCGGCCCCTCCCCCTCCCGTCCACTGCTGTTCTACGTCACATCATTTAAGAGCGACCACCCACCCGGAAGGTTCACTCCCACTTGAAGGCCACTTTCCAAAGTGCGTTAGTCCAAGCTATCCGTTTTCGCGCAAGGCGAATAAAAATGAAAGCCTGGGTGTCAAGGCTACATTATCGTTAGTTTTCGCTAGTGAAAGAATTAGCAATAACCTTACCTTTTAGCTATTGAAAGCATTAGCATTAACCTTAGCTTTAGCTATTGAAAGCATTAGAATCAGCTTTAGCTATTGAAAGCCTAACATGTTGGATTAGAATTAGTATTAACAATTGAAAGTATTACAATTACCTTTAGAAAAAAAAAAAAAAAAACATTAGCTTTAGCTGTTGAAAAGCATTAGCTTTAGCTACTGATCACATTAGCTTTAGCCATTGAAAGCCTTAACATGTTGGATTAGCATTAGCTTCAGCTATCAACAAATAGCAGACCTACATGCTTGCAACGTGCTACACATCATCCGCCCCAGTGAGGGAGGGACACCATTTACAACCTTGGGGGACAGACAGGCCAGCTAACGGGACACATTTAGCTAAGAGCCAATTAGCATTTAAGTGGGGCCAGGAGTTTTTTTTAGGTCAGCTCTAAACCTTAATGGATCATTTAAAAATGCCACCATGGGCTGTCGGTAGGTAGGTAGGTAGCACACTAAGTGGAGCACGGAAGTGTTGTGGCACCATGTGTGTGTGTGTGTTGTGTGTGTGGTGTGTGTGTTTGTGTGTGAGTGTGTGTGTGTGTGTGTGTGTGTGTGTGTGTGTGTGTGTTGCCAGTGAGGCAGGGTGGACGGGTTATAACAGAGGATGCGAAGGCAAGGAAGAGGAAACTGCCCTATAAAAGAGAGTCAAGTATAGGACACTCTATACTTGACTCTGCACTCTACTAATCCTAGATTAAGGACATTCACACAAAATAACGAGCTGCGAGGCGTTATATTTCACAGTATTTATCGGTGAAACCGAGAGAAACGAAATGTAATGCATCAACTTCTGCAATAATTTCACGACAGTGCTTGCCATCGTGGAGGATATCCCCAGTTCACTTTAAAAAAGGATTATTTTGGCAGGTTGAATGAGAAGAGAAGGACAGGTTTATGGAATCAGTGTAGCCCCAGTGTAGCCAGGCAGTTCCTTAAGGATTTAACTGGAGTGAAGTGTCACTCGAAATAACCAATATTATCCAGCACTTGCTTCCATGTGCTACTACCTGCCCCTCTATAGCAGAAAGCAGGCTAGACCAGGCTATGGAATCAGGGATGGGTGCAGACTGCAAACTAACAGTCCCCATTCAAACAATATTTTCGTTGGACATTTTTTCAATTAAGTTACTGCTGCTGCGATCATTTAACAACCAAAACGCAAACCAATCCTCTGACTTGTTTGTCAGTGAGTACTTGACTCGACTTCGTGTGGCAGTGAGGATAAAAGAAACGGGAGACAAAACAAAGTCAGTTAAAAAAGAGAGTTTAAATAAACTTTATAAAGAACAGTGTTGTTCACTTCAATTAGAGAACCAGCATAATTCATAGAATCAACCACTTAAAAAAAACTTCTGGAATTAGTCAACCTTCCCCTCTGAGAATACTGAATTATTGGGTGACATTTGCATAGAAAACTAGGGGGTTTAATTAAGTAAATTTGTCAGAAAATATTTGATAATCATTTTCTATTGGGAAAACCTTTTCACAACGGTATATCAAACCTTTTCACAACGGTATATCATATCGGTCGATTTCAGTATTGGACATGGGAGTTGGACAGTACAGTATCGGGATTTCATACTGACAAAATGGTCATTATCGTACAGCCCTACTTCTTTCTTTCTAACACCAGTTCAGTGGCCTTGTGGTTTGATTCCTGGCCGCATCATACCAAAGACTCTAAAAAAATGGGTCCCAATGCCTCCCTGCTTGGCACTCTGCAGCTTGCAGTTCGAGTTCAAGTGTTTAAATATAAAGTGTGTATATTTGCACTCGCGTTCTCCCAAAGGACAGGTCCTGGCCTAGTTGTAAAACGTACCCCAGTTTAAGGCGGTCTGATGAGGGTCTGACTTCCTGCCGAGTGCAGTCGGTACACAGCGTCAGCGGCACAGATCATCTTAAGAGGTTGCAGTTGATCAGATGGCACCTGCAGGGGTGCCACAGCAGGGGGCGGGGGGGCTCTTAGCCCGCCAATTAGGACGGGGCCAAGCACCTGCCCCTGTTTTCTTCAAAGAAAGAAAGAAAGAAAGTGGTCTCTCTTTTATTATATGCCTCCGTGTGCGTCGTACTTGAGAACTTGTCGGTTGTCCTGCATGACTCGTCGCAGTTGATGATGCGTTTTTGTTTGACTTTGCTTATTTTAAAATACAGTGAATTGACAGAGCGTAGTTTACACAAGATGATGTATTAGCAAACAAGCCTGGATTATTAGGGCTTCTGTCGTTGGTGTTTACATGCTCAACCTTTTTATCAGTATCTAGCTCAACATTTAAATCAGTGGTCCTTGAGAGGGTTCCAGGTGGTCCCCAGCTGAATGATGGACAGTTGGTAACCAAAAAAAAAAAAAAAAAAAAGCCTTTAGCATTCCAATAGAAAAATCTGATTTTGGAACGATCCTATTAGATTTCCAATAGGATTCCAATAGAATCCTATAGGATCTTCCCCAAAATCCTATAGGAATCCTATAAGAAAATCCTATAGGAGTCCTATAGGATTCCTATAGGAAATCCATTTGCGTCGCGGTCGCAAATGGATTTCGCTATGTCTCGTAAAATGGCCTGGAGATCTGCCTGTGAAATGGGAAAAAATGACCTTTCCCAAGTGATTAAAAGCAAAAAGATCTTCCTAGGGGTGTCAGTCGCCATCACTGAGGCGCTGAAGGGCTTTTATTTTAAGGTACTGTATGCTTGACAGTAACAGGATAAGGAGAAACTATTATTAAAGCACAGAGATGCCGAGAAAGGATGTGGTCGCCCTGCTTCTAAGAATCCACCCACGCCCAGCTGACGGTGTGTGTGTGTGTGCGTGCGTGTGTGTGTGTGCGTGCTCGTGCATGTGCGCATGCCTTGCCATAATTGTGTCTGACAATGACGCACCTGCCTAATGTCATTTAATTTCACATCATTTCATATCATCAGGCGCACACACACACACATACACGGATCACCCAGATCTGCCACGTTTCGTCTGATGTTTGTTTTTTTTACATTAGGCGTCCTCGAAATAATGATTTAATGAACATGTGAGGTTTTCATCCCGACGGAACAATGCCGCTGTTGGGTCTTTGGACGGTTCGTGTGAACGTGCATTTCATTTGGTGGATGGGGTTGCCATAGCAACCCAGGCCTTCCTTCATTTGCTTCAATGTACAGTAAATAGAAAAACGGGTCTTACTTTAACTCAGAGCTTGTTTTTCTACACACCTGGAAACAGTGTTGTCAGTATTGTCCATTTTTTTACTTTTCTTTATTTGCAAACAACATGAATCTCCTGCTCGTTCGTGTCGTCTCATTACTCCGGCAGTGCGGCAGTGGCTCAGAGGTAGAGTTACCGGATGGTAACCACAAGGTTGCCGGTTCGATCCCGGGCTCCCGCAGAGTTAGTGTCGATGTGTCCCTGAGCAAGACACTGAACCCCTAATTGCTCCTGATGTGCTAGTAGGTACCTTGCATGGTTTCCACTGCCATCAGTGGATGAATGTGTGTGTGAATGGGTGAATGTGATGCACAATCTATGTAAAGCGCCTTGGATAAAGGCGCTATATAAATGCACCATTTACCATTTACTCCACATGCTTCCATCTCGTTACTTACGTGAGCGGAGCGGGGCCATGGCCCGCTTGTGTGCAGCGTGAAAGTTAGCACTCTATACCGAGCGCTGCTCTAGTTGGTGTTTCCAACGGCCGTACAGTTCCGTGAGCACCGCGTTGTGATTGGTTTAATGATATAGAGCTGCGCAGTGACGTCACCGCCCCTGTTCCGGAAGTCTTTTCCCAATTCATTTTTCTCATAGACTTTTCGAAAATAGTTTATATCAAGACGATTACGCCGCGGACAAAGCCAACTCGAGTCGTGACGAATCATGATGACACACACAAACTTTTGGGACAATAAAATAATTTCTAAGATGAAAAAAGTCTTGTATCATGCCGTTTTCTACTTCTTCCCAATTATATATTATATGACGATGTTGTGTTTGTTGTCATGATTTGTCACGACCTGAGTTGGCTTTGGCCGCGGCGTAATCGTCTTGATATAAATTATTTTCGAAAAGTCTATGAGAAAAATGAATGGGGAAAAGACTTCCGGAACAGGGGCGGTGACGTCACTGCGCAGCTCTATTGGCTTTCCAGCGGACGAATGGCACTTCGGATCTATCATCGGTCCCCACGCATGTACACACACACACACACACACACACACACACACACACACACACACACACACACACACACACACACACACACACACACACACACACACACACACACACACACACATTTTGACAGCCATTAGTCTACCGACTGCCATTTTATTTAATTTCTATCTCTCAGACCCCAATTTATATTGTAAAAGCTGGGTGTGACTGAGCGCGCACGTGCGTCTCACGTCGCTTTCTTTTTGGGCTTGTTTTTTTTTTTCGCGCACCTGTTTCTCTCTCCAAAAAAAATCCACCTCTCCCACCTGGCCCATGAGAGCTGGCCATGCTGACTAATTGCATGCTGTCTGTGACTGTGTTAATTAGCCAAAGCATCTGGTGTTCATTATTGGTTTGGAAAGGGAGAAAAACCCAAAAGCACATTGTGACCTCTAACAGAGTGCAGGGGTTATGTGTTTTTTGGGGGGACCGAGGCACAGAGGCAGCACCGCTCTGGCCATGACGAGTTCGTCCAGATCAGGGGTGTCAAACTCAGATACAGAGTGGGCCAAAGTTTAAAACTGAACAAAGCCGCGGGCCAAGTTTGAACGAACTAACCTTTTAAAGGGGAATTCCACCCGTTTTCAAAATTTTCCTGAGAGGGTGCAAATGTGAACCAAATGGACCCTAGATCCGCTAGGGTCCATCACATTTGTACCCTCTCAGGAAAATTTTCCTTTTCCATGACCATTAATTTTCTAGTTGTGTAGACTTGGGCTAATTCAGATGATGAATATTTTAACTCTTGAGAGTGTAAAAATGATTTTTTATGTTCTCAAGAGTTACATCTGGTTAACCAACTTAGCTGGGGACCACCTGGAACCCTCTCAGGGACTGGACCACCTGTTGAAATCCCCTGAATTAATACAATTGCAGCCACTATATTAATAGCAAGTATTTCATAAAGCTTAACTTAAAAAAAAAGTCTTAACTATCCCTTTAAAGAAAAAAAAAAAGGGATAGGCATAAAAAAAAAATAAGGAATGACATTTTATACCCCACGACCCCAGACTAGCAACTGCCGAGACCTTTTGTGGTTGTGCCGTCACCCCCCGACACATATACTGTTCCAAATGGGATATTTATTTAACAGAAAAACAAATATTTCTAAATGAAGACACTGTGTCCCTTGGGAGAGATTTGGGTTCAAGCTAAAAGGGGATAGTGGTTGACAAATACAGATTGTTGCACCACTCTCTCTCTGTCTCTCTCTCTCTCTCTCTCTCTCTCTCTCTCTCTGCATCTCTGCATCTCTGCATCTCTCTCTCTCTCTCTCTCTCTCTCTCTCTCTCTCTCTCTGTGCATCTCTGCTCTCTCTCTCTCTCTCTCTCTCTCTCTCTCTCTCTCTCTCTCTCTCTCTCTCTCTCTCTCTCTCTCTCTCTCTGCATCTCTGCATCTCTCTCTCTCTCTCTCTCTCTCTCTCTCTCTCTCTCTCTGTGCATCTCTGCATCTCTCTCTCTCTCTCTCTCTCTCTCTCTCTCTCTCTCTCTCTCTCTCTCTCTCTCTCTCTCTCTCTCTCTCTCTCTCTCTCTGCATCTCTGCATCTCTCTCTCTCTCTCTCTCTCTCTCTCTCTCTGCATCTCTGCATCTCTCTCTCTCTCTCTCTCTCTCTCTCTCTCTCTCTCTCTCTCTCTCTCTCTCTCTCTCTGCATCTCTGCATCTCTCTCTCTCTCTCTCTCTCTCTCTCTCTCTGCATCTCTGCATCTCTCTCTCTCTCTCTCTCTCTCTCTCTCTCTCTCTCTCTCTCTCTGCATCTCTGCATCTCTCTCTCTCTCTCTCTCTCTCTCTCTCTCTGCATCTCTGCATCTCTCTCTCTCTCTCTCTCTCTCTCTCTCTCTCTCTCTCTCTCTCTCTCTCTCTCTCTCTCTGTGTGCCATCTACTGGTGAAATGATGACACTGCAGACCTAAACGTATAAAGCAGGGGTTTTCAGCCTTTTTGACACCAGGGACCACCATTTATTCAGCATTTGAGCAACGGACCACCATTTGATGAAAATTTCACCCCAAAGACCTAAAACTAAAGAATTATTTTGGTTTTGTCCACAATTCAATTATTCCAGGCACAATTTTGCAAACAAAACAGTGTAGACTTCTTAATTAAGTGGTGCTAATTCAGATGATGAATATTTTAACTTAGTTACATCATACATTAACTGAGTTACATCTGGTTACCCAATTTTCCATCATTTAGCCTGGGGACCACCTGGCACCATCTCAAGGACCACTGGTGGTCCCCGGACCACCTGTTAAAAACCCCTGGTATAAAGAAGAGGAGAGAGAGAGAGAGAGAGAGAGAGAGAGAGAGAGCAAATCATGAGTGATAAACGATGCAGGTTCCATTGAAAACATCCTCTTTGTAATGTAATGAGTGTGATAATTGCTTTTCTGCACAAATGACTGCGCTTGATCACGCGGCTACTGTTTTGACAGCAGCGATTACGCACGTTGGTCCAACATTACTAACACTAATGTCTATCTCTAAGTTCTAATCAGCCACGTTTGACTGAGAGAATCCAATGCTCTAGTTCAGGGGTTTTTAACAGGTGGTCCGGGCCTCCGAGGACCACCAGTGGTCCTTGAGAGGGTTCCAGGTGGTCCCCAGGCTGAATGATGGCAAGTTGGTTAACCAGATGTAACTCTTGAGAATGTAAAAATGAAACCAAATGGACCCTTGCGGGTCCATTTGGTTTCATTTTTACACTCTCAAGAGTTAAAATATTCATCATCTGAATTAGCCATTTTGGAATGTATGTTTTGCTTGTTTTGTTTTCCAAATCCAGCCTGGAATTGTAGACAAAAGCGAAATAAATCTTTAGATTTGGGGTCTGAGGGGCAAAAAATATCCTCAAATGGTGGTCCGTGGCTCAAATCCTGAATAAATGATAATTGTAAATGAATGTGCTTAGACTCTGACTGCATTTTAATGGAGCGTACATGACACTGCGTATGTTTTGTATGTTAGGAGT
This sequence comes from Benthosema pterotum, assembly GCA_039105355.1. Classification (NCBI taxonomy): domain Eukaryota; kingdom Metazoa; phylum Chordata; class Actinopteri; order Myctophiformes; family Myctophidae; genus Benthosema; species Benthosema pterotum. The sequence goes on from CM076986.1 coordinate 30,633,085, forward strand.
TTGTGAGCGGAGCCTCATTGTAATCCCTGACTCTGAGGGCTGTCAACAACAGACTGTCAAAAATCATAATTTGCATATTATTTCCATATTTAGACGTCTCTCCACACAGTCGACAGACTGTGTGTGCTCATAATGGTGTGGGTTTGTATTTTTTTGCTTTCTTTTTTTTTCTCTTAGAACTTGGCAAAGGCGTAGTCACAATCTGTCTGCACAGTGGTGGGATGGAACTAAGTAGAACTTGAAGTATTTAAAGGGATATTCCACTTTCAAAAAGACTGGCTTAAAGGGGAACTCCAGCCATTTTCAACATTTTAATATGTCGTTAATATACCTTAGAGATGTTGTGTGGACATGATAAAAAAGTTCCCCCAATTCCGTATTTCCTAAAAATGGAGGTTTGAAAAAATCATTAACATGGTGAAATACATCTGATGACATTATAAAAGATGTATTTCACCATGATAATGATTTTTCTTTCAGACCCCTTTTTCCTGAGAGGATACAAATGGACCCTAGCGGGTCCATTCTGTTCACATTTGTATCCTCTCGACTCAACGGATACAAATCCTCATTTGTATCCGTTGAGTCGTACCTTTACTTGTGTATTTCCAAATTATCTCCTACTTTTACTTCTACTTCAATACATCACAGAGATTATACAATAACAATAATAAAAACATCACAAAGTAGACGGAAGCTAGATGTGTCACATAGACCGTTTTACTCATTGCTGGCTTGTCTGAATACCCCAAACGAATAGATCTAAAAGGTAATTATAATGTTGACATAACATTATTCCAACCAAACCGTACTTATCAAGCACAAAAAACAAAACAGAAAACAAATTCCATTGCATCAAAGTCCTGCACAAAACATCTTATCAACAAACAGTACAGACAGTGATAACCCATTTTATAAGGAAATGACGTTATCGTTTCTGTCAACCCTGACCAATATTAAAAAATAATGTTGGTCAGGGTTAAAAGAAAAAAGAAAACGCACAATTTATCACACATAATGAAATGCTTGGAAGTAGAACAGGACTTTGAGCCCTGTAGTAGCTTATGGCTACTGTATTTTGGCCCTATATACTGCACAAGTATTTTTCAGCTGTTTGAAATGAGCCGTGCGTTGCGGGGTGTGACAGTGTCAAATCATTTTAAATATAAGTGCTCTAAAATGAAATATCTTTGAAATTTGGGTTTGTTTGTGTGCCATTCAGGGGCGGATCTAGGTATGGGCAAGGGGGGGCAATGCCCCCCTAAATACCCAGTCTGCCCCCCCCCAATACGATGCCATGCAAAACAACCCAAGATATTTCAAATTAAAGTGCTTATATTTAAAATGATTTGAAACACGACTACTGCTACTGACTAACTACAGCTGTGTCACCACTAAACCAACAGCATTTCATCATTGAAAACAGAAAACTCTCTGAGTCAGACCTTTAGCTTTATGCATGCTGCGTGTCTGTTGCAACTTCAACAACAACTGATGTTATTATTGATGCTTTGCTTGCCTAATAAAAGTCCTGTAATCGAAAATGGTATGGGTGCGACTTCATCGCCCGTGGCGCAAAGCGACACAGGCGATGAAGCGCACCCATTCCATTTTCTCTTGCCCCTCCAACATGTTTTCTTGCCCCCCCCCCCCCCCCCCCCCAAATGGGACATGTTACATCCGCCCCTGGTGCCATTATGTTTGGTGGGGCAGCCTGGGCACACTAG